>JAOTQJ010102100.1:0-11486 GCA_025642045.1 Solanum sejunctum
ATGCATTATTTTGATATTTTAAATGAAGAATTATTTTGATGTTTGCATGCAGGTTTGACTCATATATTTTTATTGGGGTTTATTACTCTCATTTATATTTCATAAACGTATTTTGTACTGACCCCCTTCCTTCAGGGGCTGCGGTTCATGCCCGCAGGTACTGACGCACAGGCTAGAGAGACACCTTCTTAGGACCTCTGTCTACCGTTGAAGTGCTACCTTTGCCTCAGGAGCAGATTTTTGGTATATACATCTACACTCCTTTTCTATATTTTGCATTTATGTATATTAGAGGGTATGATGGGGCCCTATCACGTCCTATGATTCAGTTCATATGTGTAGAGGTCTATGGATACATGTGGGTGTAGGATATTGCATGTGGTATGACTATATATGTATGATACATTTGTTGGGCAGTTCTACCGCAGCGGTGACCTTGTCGACCCACATATATATGTGTATTGATGTTTGCTGTATGCTGGGGTCGCTATTTACAGGTGTGGTTAGTTAGTAAAACGGAGGAAGCTCTGCCGAAATTTTGATAAATTCCTTAGCTATTATAGTTGGAAATCCAGTTTAGTGTTTGTCTAGGTGCCCAATCGGCACTAATCACGGTCCCTGGGTTGGGTCGTGACATCGAGGAGGACTCACCAATCAGTTGGGAAGTGGAGAAGATTTTCAATGAAGCACCTATTGATGATCTCTATTACGTCTCTCTGCACCATGAAAAGATACAGGCCCTAGTGGACAATACTACATAGGCTGTACGAGTATGTAAAATGATAGAATAAAAACAAATATAACGTAGAATACAACCACCTCAAAATTCTTATCCATAATGTCATAAGTCTAAAGAAAGAATAAAGACTGGACAGTGACCAGTCATAGACAATCCAATCCAACCCAATCAAATCCAATCCAATTAAAGTACTATCAAGACCTATTTGGAAGTTTCTCTTATTTGATAATAATCACTTATAAGACAGTGATAGTACCAAAATCTTGTTGATGCTGCCATAACTATTCAATTCCTTCCTAGGATAGAGAACCAATCATAGATCTATCAATCAAATCAAGTCCTATTATTTCAGGACAATATAAATAGGCAAACATTTTGACTTTAATGGATTTAATCCACTCTTATATTTAAAAACAAGTTATTGAGTTCAAGTTGGAGTTTCTCTCACTCAATACGATGCTCGATAATCCTCCCAAGAGTCTATGCTGATAAGACAATCAATCCTCAATTGAATCAATTATGAGTCTCAGAAGGACTCTTATCAATTCATCAGTTCTATCATAATCAAGCCTTTCGGCCTATCAACCATCCAATCAATTCCTAATCATTTGTTTCAAGAGGAGCTTAGACCAAATATTAAGAGGACTATCAATTCAAACCAATCATTTCAGTTCAATTATGAAGACTTTCGGGACCATCAAAATTCTATCAACATCATCATCATGCTTAATCATAATCATAATCACAATCACAATCATACCGTCAAGGCTCTAGACTCAATCCATAAGTTCATTAATGTAATTCTTTTATTAAATAATATCTAGGGTTCATGAAATAACTTATATAGAACTATTTATTCAGTTAATCAAGTTCATGATGATCATCAAGAATATAAAAAATAGATAGAATATATAGTTCACAAGAAAATCTTTAAAGAAATATGCATGGAGACTCAATACTTTCACAATCTTTCTATTACCATCAATGGGAGCACATGGAAAATAATTCTATATTTTAGTTTATCCTTACATACCTAGGATGAAGAATAACAATCAATCCCCAAGAGTTTTTGCTCAAATCACTTGAATCCTTGGCTCTTTTCTCCTCTTCTTATCTCTAGATTATTAGTTAAAACGTAATAATGACTTAGAAATGGGTTTAGAATCCCTTTTTAAGGGAAAAACAACTTGTATTAGTTGTGAATTAAGTTTAGGATGGGGTAGGGAAAAGTATAGAATGCCCCTTGAAAAATTAAAAATTTTAAAATATGGTGAAACAGTTTGGTGAACTAATGTCGCCCAAGCTACACCTCCTTTTTAAAGGTTAAAGTGGTCATTGTCAAGATATATAACCTAACTAAGGTTAGGATCGAATACTATAGAAATATGGTAGACTCAGAGTAATTTCAAGCAAGTTGAGTGAATTAACCTACTTATCTCCCAAAAGGAGGGGGGATTTTGTAATTTGTAGAAATTAAACCTAAACTGGAACAATTGTTGAGAAACCAGTAAGAAGAGTAATTAGGGTAATGTGTTCCCCATGATTCTCTTACTTGGTATTACCAGATAATGATATTCATTTCTAGTGTGTTGCATGCTGATGTCACCCAAGTTACACCTCCTTTCTTAGGATAATGCGATCATTGTCAAGAAATAGAACCTAACCAAGGTTAGGGTCGAACCCAAGGGAATACATAGACTTAAGAGAATTCAATTACTGTAGTTTGAGTGATTAACCAACTTACTTCCCCAAAGGGTGGGGGTTGAAATAATCAATAGAAAAGTAAATGTAACTAACACAAGAGTTGAATCAATATGGAGAGAAACTAGGGTATTGTGTTCCCCATAATTCCCTAACTCAATATCACCGGATAACCTAATTCGTTTCTAGTGTGTAGTATACAAGACAGTAAGTTAAGTTCACCAAACATTTTGGTTTAGGTGAAAGGCTAATTTCACTACGTAACTTAGCCTATCTCTGTAGTCTGCATTACTAACCCTTGCCTATTAGTCCCAATACTACCTCCCCTTGGCCCAGTTCGGTTGATTAGATGGGAACACATCAATTGAATCCTATTAATTAACCTATTTTCTATTCATTACTACCTTGGTCCAATCAGTAATACTAGGCGAATTCTAATAATGGCCACCATCGAAAATCATGCAAAACAAAGAGAGTTAATTTAATACATGCATGCATACTTTCCAAGAATTATGATTTATCTAGTTTTTACTTTGTTAGTTTTTCATAGTTCCCACAACCCTAGTTATAGATTGAGCTACTCACAATTTGTATAGATACAAGACTTATTAATTGGAATAATATAATAGAGCACTTACACAATTGAAATAAGAACATGCAAATCCAACTTCAAAGAGAATCACAAGATTAAAGATTAAAACAAACTACAAGTGTTTCTCAAAACTCTCCAATGTTATCTCTACTCAATCTCACTATTTTTTCACTCTAAGTATTGAGTTCTTTGTGTACTATATATAAAATAACCTACAAACTTATTTATAATATTTAAAATACAAGTCCTAAATAAAATAAGATAGCTAGGTTGGCAAGCCTAATGAATAGGTTTACGGATCGTATTGCATTCCAGGCCCTGTAATTAGGGTCTAATACAATACTATTGGAAAACTGGACTTCAAGTCTATGATACCCATGTACAACCCGTAAAGTGGTTTACGACCCGTAGGGGGGTTTCGTCTAATGAATCTTCAGAAAGTTCAGCTCTAATCCTCAGGAACGAACTATGTTCTATGACTCATAAACCAATCTATGACCCATCTACATGTTCTAGAATAACTTCAAAAAATTAGCCCCTCACTCGAGTTGTCCATGAAACCCACTTCATAGCTCATAAAGTGAACTATGCCAGTATAGGGTCTCTTTCTGCATAAAAATCAGCAACTTCTGTACTTTCTTCTCAAAATCAAGGTCAATCCTAGAATCCTACAAATATAACACAAAAACACACAAAACCAACTAACATCACATTGAGAACACACGAAATTCTAAGTTTTAAGCATCAAAAGTGTTGTATTTTGATAGCACATCACATGTAGAACGGTAAGTTATGTTTACCAAATCCTTTGATCTAAGCGAGAGGTAAATTTCACCATGCAATTTTATCCATACTTGTATTGTGACACTGCTAACCCTTACCTATCATCCCAGTACAACCTTCCCTTGATCCAATTTGGTTGATTAGACAAGCAGAAATCAACTGAATCTTGTTATTAATTTCTTCTTCCATTTCTTTACTACCTTGATCCAATTAGTAACAACTAGGTGAGTTCTAACATTGGCCATTATTAAAAAGTAATCAAAACAAAGAGAATTAATTAATACATGCATGCACAATTTTAAAGAATTATGAGTTATCGAGTTTTTACCTTATTTGTTCTTCATGGTTCCCACAACTCTAGTTGTGGATTTAGCTATGCATATTCATTATAGATGTAGAAATCATGATATGGAATAACATAATGAAGCACTTATAAATATGAGTTTAAGAACAAGAAATCCCAAACTCTTCACAAGAAATCACAAAGTATTGAATAAAATCACAAAGTTGTGCTCCAAGTGTTTCCATGCACTTCTCTCTGTGTTTCGGGTCGTTTTCTTTCATTCTCTACCAAATAATATAAAAAAACACATTTATAATAACTAAAATATATGTCCAACATAAAATAGAAAAATTGGATTCGGCAGGTAATACGGGCAGGGCTACAGGTCTTACTAAGTTCTACGGCTCATACCTTGGCTTCATAGTCTTCAATATTCAAAACTAGGCGCAATTTCTATGAGACCCTTCTATGGGCAGTAGTCAGACATATGACCCATAGAGGGTTTCATATGATAACTTTCCAAAAGTGTCAAAATTTGATCATCAATGCATGAAACCTGATCCACGACTCGTACAAAAATCCAAGGCTCATTTGACAGTTCGTGAATGCAACTTCAGAAAATAGCACCTTCATTAGATCTCAACTACGACACCACTTCACAGCTCATAGAGTGCTTGGCACATCACCAAACATGCAGCAACTGCAACATTTAGCCTAAAATCTTGCCAACTCCTATAATCCTAAAAAATAAATATAAAAGCACATCAAACCCACTAATATCACTTTGAAAATACATAAAATTCTAAATTTTAAGCATCAAAAGTATTGTACTTTGATATCATGAAAAAGGTCCACGTTGTAGACTTATTCCCTCCACGTTCATTTTTTCCAAAATTTTCTAATCACATAGAAAATATGCGACCAAAATTAAGTGCAAATCAGTGACAAGTTTGCAAGGTGGACGTGCCATGCATTTTTTTAGAATTGCATCTTTGCCCCAAAATATTATTTTTTTCATTCGGTTGCTATATAATCAACCAAGACTATTTTCTCAAATAAATTTTTGTGTTGAGCACGATTCTAGTCTCAGATTTACCAAAATCATTTCTGAAGATGCGTTATGCAAATATTCTCTCATCTAGAGGTATTTTAGTGATTTTACCCGGTGTAACAATATCTCCCCCTTGGGATCATTTATCCTTGAATAATGGAAAACTAAGGGTCGGTTCACAACATAAATGACCATCAATACTATCTCAATCGAACAATCAACCAATCAACAATCTAAACAATCACTATTCAAACTCAAAAATAGACAATCGATTCAAGTCAAGGGTAAGATATTACCTTCAAAATTTTCATTGTTGGGTATGAATAAATGTGGATATTTTACTTTCATATCTTCCTCAGCTTCACATGTGGCACTCTCAATAAATTGATTTCTCAAGAACTTAACCGATGCTATCTCTTTGGTCCTCAATTTGCAAACCTAGCAATTAGGAATATGAATCGGGATCTCCTTATAGGACAAGCTATCTTTCATTCTAATATTGTCAATAGCATTTACCAATGAAGAATCTCCCAAAACATTTCTTCAACATCAAAACATGGAAGACCAAATGAATAGCAGCTAACTCAAAGTAACTCCAACTCATAGGCAATCCCTTCACAATCTTGTAATGGTCAATATAGTAGGGGCTTTGCCTTCCTTTTTTTCCATATCTCATGAAACCCTTCATAGGGGACACTTTCAAGCAGACCCAATCATTCATCTCAAACTCTAAGTCTCTTATTCTCGTGTCAGTATAAGACTTTTGGTGGCTCTGAGCAGTTTTCATCCTCTCTTTAATAACTTTTACCTTTTCCATAGATTAGTGCATAAGGTCAGGTCCAATCAACTCTTCTTCACCAACTTCAAACCACCCAATTGGTGACCTATACCTCCTCTTATACAAAGCATCATAGGGAGTCATCTGAATACTTGCATGGTAACTATTGTTATATGCAAATCCAATTAGAGCAAAATGATCATCATAATGACCTTTGAAATCAAGGACAGAATCTCTCAAATGTCCATCTGCCTAGGGATGAAAACCAGTACTAAGATTCACCTTTGAACCCAGTCCATCCTAAAAAGATCTCCAAAATTAAGATGTGAATTGAGCTCCTCCATCTGAGATGATAGATAAGGAACTCCATGCAACCTCGCAACCTCACGAATGTACAACTTGGTATATTCTTCTATGGTGTTATTCGTCTTAACTGCTAAGAAGTGTGTTGATTTGGTCATCCTATCCACAATCACCCATATCAAATCATGCTTCTTTTGGGACCTTGGTAACTCGATAATGAAGACCATATTGATCATCTCCCACTTTCATTCAGGAATCTCAAAATTTTGAGCCAATCCACATGGCCTTTGATGCTCAAATTTGACTTGTTGACAATTTTGGCACTTGAAGACAAATAGGCAATATCTCTCTTCATTTCACTCCATCAATAGACTTCTTTCAGATTCTAGTGCATCATTGTCGCACTAGGATGAATAGAATACTTAGAGTTATGAGCTTCCATCATGATCCTTTCTCGAGTATATCTCCCCATTTGGAGAAAACCATCATTCTCTATTAGTTTACAGCTTCCTTCAATAGTAGGAGGACAGGATCTTAGTACTACTTTCCTTTCACCTCAACCACAAGAGATGATACGGAACTATTTTGAACATTAATCCCACCTTGATTATTATACTCAAGATGCACTCCCAATAGAGCTAATCCTTGCACCTGCTTAACCAATTCCTTCTTCCCTTCCTTAACATGGGCAGTGCTACCTATAAACAACCTACTAAGAGCATTAGCAACCACACAAGCATTACCTGGGTGGTAGAAAATGCTCATGTCATAGTCCATGAACAACTCTAGTTATCTGCTCTGCTTCATGGTTGAGCTCTTTCTAGTTGAGTACATATTGCAGGCTCTTGTGGTCTGTGAACACATCCACTTGCACTCGATATAAATAGTGACACCAAATTTTGAGAGCAAACACTATAGCATCTAACTCAAGATCATAGGTTAGATTATTTTTCTAAGAACCTTAAGTTATCTGGAAGCGTTGGTTTATCACCTTTCCTCACTGAACCAGCTCGCAACAAAATCCAACTCTGTATGCATCACAATATTTTACAAATTCTTCTATTCTATCAAGCAAAGTCAAAACTGGTGTAGTAGTCAACTTCTATTTTAGTTTCAAAAAAATCTTCTAACAAGCATCAAACCATTGAAATTTAGCCTTCTTTTGAGTCAACTTAGTCAACAGAGATTATATGGAAGACAATCCCTCAAGAAATCTGTGATAATACCAAGCCAAACCCAAGAAACTCCTTATATCAGTTGGGAGGTGAGTTTGGTCCAATTATTTAATGCCTCAATTGTCATGCCCCGAGTGGGGTACCCTAGACGTGGCTGACACCCAGAGACTATTGCTAGTCCCCAAGCGAACCACTTGGTCTTATCACATCCATTCAATCATCATACGCAGCGGAAGATATTAGAATAATAAGGGCATAATAGTGGGTAGCTCATTTGACTCACACATCAGTGAAAAAGGCCATTGGCCATCAAAACCAATCTCAACATGTATGGCATAATAGCAAACTTAAGAGAACATCATCTTCTAGTATATGAAGCCTCTAACTCTATAATCTAAAATAGTACCATGATAGACGATGGCTACCATAACTCGAAATGAAATAGGAACATATGAAATGGTGTCCTCCAAATGTAGAGGAGGACTCACCAATTATTTGTAGGGAGAATGGACCTTCAACGAAGAACCTATTGAGGATATCGAATACCTGTATCTGCATCATGAAAAGATGCAGTCCCAAATGGATGTTGGTAGGAATGTACAGACATGTAAAATGGCTGAATAAAATAATACAAATAGAATAATATAGAATAAGATCAACTCATAAGATACTTACTCAGGATGTCAAATGTCCATTTAAAGCCAGTACAAAGAATAGACAATGACCCATCAACATCAACCAAGACTCATATCGCCAACGCAACATTAGAGTATTATCAGTGTGAAATCTATCTGGGAGTTTCTCTTAACCGATCATCATCATTGAGCCGGTGATGATACAATCAAGTGATATTGTTGCCACATCCATCCACTATCTTGCCGGGTTAAAGTACATAGCATCAATGGATCCACAAATAAAGAATATCATGTCGTTTTTTGGGACTAAAGAAACATTCGATTTTATAGTTCAATCCTCTCATATGCTGGCCACGTAGTTAATGAGTGAGAGCGAGACTTACTCTTACTTATTTTGGTGCTCAATACTCCTCCCAAGACTCAATATGCTCATTAGACATCAAACATCAAGTTTACTCTTCATCTAGTCTCATTGGAAATTTTTAACTCAACTTATTACATCAACCATCAACCCTTGGAGTCGGAACATTCTTTTATAATTAAGTTTCAAGCTTTTTAAGACACTATGGATCATTAATCTCATCAGCAGCAGCATCAACATTCTCAAATCAAGATCACAACTACAAATAACAAGCACATTTATACCATCAAGGCTCTAGACTCACCCCCCTAAGCTCATTCTTATAATCTTTAACAAAATAACATATAAAGTTTTATGAAATAATTTGTAATAAATCATTTATGCAGTAAGTCAAGTTAGTGGTGACCATCAACATAGGAAATACATAATATAGATATAAATTTCAAGAAATACTCAAGAATTACATACATAAAACTAATACATTCATCTACCAATCCACTTTAATTATGGGGTACATGGAAGGAAAATTCTATGTATTAAGTTAGCCTTACATACCTGGAATGAAGAATAATACAAGCCTTTACAAGAATTTAATCCCTACTTCAAGATCTCTAACTCTTCTTCTCTTCTTCTCCCAAAACTCTCTCCTCTGAAGGTCCAAAAATAGGTTTAGAAACCCTTATTCTAATTTACTAATAACACCTCCATTCAACTAATAAAAATCTCTCAAAATATTTTGTAATCAATATTTTTTTCTTTGTTTTTTCACAATTTACTCTCTATGTTTGCACATTTTCTGCTCTTTGTGATTGAGCAAAATGCTTGTTTTACAGGCATGTAAGCCTCTGTAAATGCTCCTAGTGGAGTATTATAAAAATAATTCCAATAGGGCATCAAGCTCCTATAATGGGCATCAAGACTTAGTGGATCATTTAGGTGTAGTGGATCATTTATGTGCACAATTCTCGGGCATCACATCATCTCCCCCTTGGTATCATTCGTCCTTGAATGATGAGTAAAGGTGAATATCAAGGAACGAATAAAGTACACTCAACAACTCAAACTCTCGACTTCACATCAACCTCAATAAACTCTACTCAAACTCAAGAATAGACACACCAACTCAAGAATGGAAACATTAGTTAAGTCAAGGCTAGAAACACTACCTTTAACATTCTCATCATCTAGCATGAATAGATGCAGGTATTTGGCTCTCATATCATCTTCAGCTTCCAATGTGGCTTTCTCAAAAATTAATTCCTCCATAGGACTTTGATAGAGGCTATCTCTTTGTTTCTTAGCTTGCGAACCTGACAATCGAGGATTTAGATTAGAATTTCATCATAGCACAAACTATCCTGTACTCCAATACTCTCAACAGGGCCTACCAAGGTAGGATTTCCCAAGTATCTTTTCCAACAAAGAGACATGGAACACTGGATGAAGTGCGTTTAACTGAGAAGCCAACTCTATCTCATAAGAAACCTCCCCATTTTCTCCTCATGATTTGATAGGGACTGATCAGTTTCCCCTTCTTCCCAAACCTTATGACACCCTTCATAGGTGACACTTTTGAGCACATTTAATTATTTACCTCAGATTCTAAGTCTATCTTTCTCACATTGGTGTAAGACTTCTGGCGACTTTGTGCAATCTTCAACCTCTCTCTAATAATTTTTACCTTCTCCATGAATTAGTGAACAAGATCAGGTCTGATCAATTCGGCTTCTCCAATCTTAAAACCACCCAATTGGTGATCAATATCTTCTCCCATACAAACCTTCATAAGGAGCCATTTGGATGCTTACATGGTCACTATTATTCTATGAAAATTTAATCAAAGGTAAGCGATCATCCCAATTTCTTTTAAAGTCGAGGACACAAGGCTCTTAACATATCTTCTAATGTCTGAATGGTACACTCTACCTGGTCATCTATCTATGGATGAAAGACGGTACTCAGATTTACCTTGGTACCCAATCCCTTATGAAAAGATCTCAAAATTGGGAGTTGAATTGACTTCCTCTGTCTGAGATGATAGACAAAGGAACTTCATGCAACCTCTATCTTACAGATGTATATCTTGGCATACTCTTTTGCAGTGTTAGTTGTCTTAACTGCTGAGAAATGAGCTGATTTGGTCATTCTATCCACAATCATCCATATTGAATCATGTTGCTTTCGGGACATCGATAGACCAGTAATGAAGTCCATATTGAATATATCCCACTTTCATTCAGGAATTTCAAAGTTCTGAGCTACTCCACTTGGTTTTCGATACTCAACCTTGACCTGTTGACAATTGGGACACTTGGAAACAAACTCAGCAATATCCTTCTTCATTCCACTCCACCAATAGACTTCTCACAAGTCATGGTACATTTTGGTGCAGCATGGATGAATGGAATATCTAGAACTATAGGCTTCAACCATAATTTTATCTCGTACTCCATCAACACCTAGAACGGACAATCTACTATCACACCCCAAGTTGCCGTTAGGGCGGACTGGCACCCTTGCCGATAAGTCTCGGGAGAACCAATCTATATCTATTCGCTTGTTTACATATTATAATTAGCTTTCTATGTTTGGCATGCTTATAGCGAGATAAATGGTTATAACAATCTAAAAGGAGATGTTTATAGCTAGGCCATTGGGGCCACGATGCCTAATGTACAAGACATGACCACACTTTACTTTACATAGACTACATAGCCTCTAGTCGAGAGTAAGTATCCATAAATATTCGGGACAGGCCCCGTCTGAATTATCTGTATAATATAAATATATAAACTTAAAATACGCACAAAGCTTCGCAACAACCTGGAGCTTGGTAATGGCAACTGAATGTCCTGAACTCTACTGGGAAGATCTATTAGCACCTGTACCTGCATTATGAAATGCAAGTACCCCTGAAAGGACTCAGTATTAGATAATGTACTGAATATGTAAGGTAACAAATACTGTACATGAAATATAACTCAAATGAAATTATACACTGATTGCGTATAAGAGACCACCTTTAATTATACTTTGGGATCAAGTACTTTATATTCTTTATATTGCTTTACCTTTACTGTAAAAT
>JAOTQJ010102121.1:0-11486 GCA_025642045.1 Solanum sejunctum
GTTCATTATTAACAATGCTAAGTAGATATGTGTTTGCATCTCATCCTGACTAACTTGCATGATTGTGGTAAGTATTATATGTGTATGGTTGTTATATTGATGAATGAAGTAGGCCTATGTGGGTTAGTACAAACTAGTGTAAAAGATGTGCCATATATGCATGAGTTGATTGCATAATTTTATCGATGCACTTGTGAGATAGAACTTGCCTGGTTAGTCCCACTAAAATACTTAAATGACTGGATTAGGAGGGGATCTTTGGCCGTTGTTGTTGAATAGTCACTTAGGCAAGAAAAATTGACCAGCCAAATGAAATTGTCCTTAGAACCAAAAATTGAGCCTAAATGGACCTTTTCTTTGTAATCACCCAAATTTACCTCCTCAATTTATCTGTTGATCTCTGTTTTGGACCTGGTCTCTCTAAGGACATTGTGAACCTCTGCCTAGGGAAAAAGCCTAAGTTGAGGGTGGCTTATGTTAGCCTTGATCCTTTAGAAAGATATTGTGAACCTTGACCCAAGCCAAAGGCTTAAGTTAGGGGTGGTTGTGCAGGGAGAGTAGGAAAATGAGTGTGGAAATGATTAAAGTGATAAAAATAGAAAAAGAAATGGGTTTTGACCATGAGCAAGGCAATAAGCTAAAAAAAAAGAATAAAAATAAGTGAATGAGCACGGAAATCACTTCCTATACTATAGAAAGTGGAAAAATAAGGGCAAGAAAAGTTGGTGACCAAAAAGCAAATGGCTGAATTTAAGCATGTGTATGGAAGAGGCCATTTAGTCACTTTAATCCTAAATATACCTCACCCAAGCCCGAGCCTACGTTACAAGCCAAAAAATTCCTAATGTGATCCTAAAAAGGCCATTCAAGAGTTAAGGTGGTGAAAATAAGTGCAAGTTCATGATCAAGGCATGTGTGTCCACTGGAATTCATTTTCTGAGAGTAAGTGACTACATTCCAGTCTCTGTTTTACACGCTTACGTGGAATGTGAGACTTAGTTGTGGTAAGGGGACTATCTTTTACATCAGTTGATTGCTAACTTAATTGGGGTTGCTTTATTACTAATCAGATATGGACTGAGCATGCATGCATAATATTTTCCTTAATCTTTGTGGGTTTGTTTGGGGTGTGAGCATATTCTTGAACTTGTTAGCGGTGCATATGCGTTGAAAAATTATGGGGCGATCCATATTCTGAGTGAGCACTGGTACCTATATATTGTTTGGTTGAATTATTGTAACTTGAGGACAAGCAATCATTTTAAGTTGAGGGTATTGATGAGTCATAAAAATACGACTCTTTTAACACTTTAAACAAAGGATTTTTGCGTATTCTCAAGAAAATTTATTATTTTGATTTTCATTTTTATTTTTTTTCAGGAAAAAGTCTAAGGCATGAAAGAATTGAGGGTACAAAATAAAGGTATGAAGAAGAGTGCATAGAGGAGAAAAAATAGAGCAAGTGTGGGCACATAGGGGCATACACAGCTCGTGTATATCCACACGGACCATGAGGCCTATCGTGGCTTACACTTGGCCATTGGTAGTGGATATTTTGCAAAGGCAAGTGCCACATCACATGTCATAGATTATGGGACATCAAACGGGTCGTCATGATGCTCATCAAAGTGACGTGAAGGAGTAGTCCATCAAAAGTAGAAAGAGTTTGGCCAACTGGCACAAGACGACACGTCTAACAGGCCGTTGGGAGTCAAATAGGTTGTGCAGTTGGCTATCAGAATGATGTGAAGTTGACACCATCAAAAAAACAAGCAAAATAGTCCAAGTGGAGATAAACAGAAAGGTATATAGATAGTGTGACCAACCATGGCCCCTAATGTGGAAGCGTGTAAAAGATCGGAGCAATAAAAAGTGAAAGCAAGCTAGAAGGTCTATTTAACGGATTGTTCGACCCTATATGGACCATTTGATGGAACATGAGTCAACAACTGGGATCGACGCAAGTGCATCCACATGGACCATCTAATGGTCCGTCTATGTTCACACGGACCGTTTGGTGACCCGTGTACATGCCGGTAGATTTTTCTTATTTTAATTAGGATTAGGTTTTCTTTATATATAAATAGTTATTCTATTTTATTTTTAGTTAGTCTTGGATGGCTAGAGCTAGAAACATTGAAAACTATTATTTTCTTAGAGATTTCACAAGATTTTTGGGATTTTGTGTATCATATTCAAGCATGTAACTTATGGATTCATCAATTCTTTTATAGTAAGTCTTCTATTATCAATTCCTTGTATCGTTGCGAGTTTTATTCGTTGAATATGTTTGGATAAACCTCACAACTAGGGTTGTGGAAACTATGACAAATCAATAAGATAGGTGAAATGGGGTAAGTCTCAGGATTGATTAGCGTATATATCATAGTAATCTTCGTTATAACTTCTTCCTTGATGAGTTAATGCATTAGGGTAAGCCTTTATTATTTGCATGCTCGAAAGGGATGTTTTGATTAGGAAAAGAGTTCTACGATGGAAATTCAAGATTTTTAACCTAGTCGAAGTACTTGAGACTGAAAGGTGAGAGTATTTCGGGATTAATAACAAGGCTCAGTAAGTAGATGTTTCGAGACCAAAAGTTGATGAATAATATGGATTTAAGAGGGACCTAGAGGAGAATTAGATGTTACATAACCTATTAGATCTTATATACGCAATCATTAATGAGTTTACCACTAGATTTGACTATCGTGTTAGATGTCATAGGGAACACAATCATATCTTTGCATAAATTGTTAGAAATCTAGTCATTGTTGCACTCATTTATTGCTTTACTTTAGTAAATTTGTTTGAAGAAAACCAGAAACCCCATATATATTTGATGCAGTTTTGTTTCGGGAATAGATATTACATCTGAAAATGGTGCTAATAGATATATTCTCATGAATTCCCTGTGAGATAGACCTCAACTCTAGTTGAGTTCTATATTTGATCAACGACCGCTTTACTATTACGTTTGGAGTGTAAATTTGGGCGTATCACACATCGCTTTGATTAGAGTTTTATTCCTGGTTATGTTGTGCACCACAACTAAGAGTAAGAGGCTATGAGACATTTTAGGAAATATTTCTCTTCTTCTTACTCTATGTCATGTTGTAGAGGTTAAGGTAAGGTTTTTCCCCCCTAACAATTGTCCTTTGCTATGCTAGATCATACCTAACACAATAGGAAGAAAAGCCCGCACACAAGAGGAATAACCAGCTCATGGTGAGCTTCGGGATGACCTCACCTTGCTTGATCAAGCTATGGCTAATCAAGCCAACCAAGAGGCCTAAGGCCCTTATGCTCCTACATCGGTATCTCAGGTGACATACTTTATAAGGATGAATCCATCGGGATTCTATAGGTCTAAGGTAGATAAGGACCCTCAAGAGTTCATTGATGAGGTCTATAAGGTATTGGCTATCATGGGTGTGAGGTCAGAAGATAAGGCGGATTTGGCGTCCTACCAACTCAAAAGGGTAGCACATATATGGTTCAATCAATAGAATAAAGAGAAGGAGGTTAATAATGTGGTGCTATAAGAGTAGTTCAAGACGACCTTTCTTGATTGGTTCTTCCCTCTTGAGCTTAGGGAAGCCAATATTATAGAGTTTATGAATTTGAAACAAAGGTCAATGAGTGTGAGGGAGTATGCTCTCAAGTTCAATCAGCTCTCAAGTTCAACCAAGTCTCAAAGAATGCTCCACACTTGGTTGCCAATTTGAGGTCTAGAATGAATATATTTGTGATGGGGGCATCCGACTTGGTGAGTGAAGAGTGTCGGTCCACTATGTTGATTAGTGATATGGACTTATCTCATTTAATGACTTATGTTGAACAAATGAAGGAGGATAAGTTGAGGAAGAGCAGGGGGCATGAGGCCAACAAGGCCCATTTTGAGGGAAAGTTCCAAAGCCAAAGGTGTGACCAATTCCATCAAGGCCAAAGGTCTTCTTATGCATTTAAGAAGAGGGTTGCCAATGACCTTCCAAGGGCCCAAGGTGTTAGTGGTGTAGTTCCTAATGGTAGGTGTCCAAAATGTGGTGGAGGTCATAGTAGCCCGTGCTTGAGGGATTCTAATGCTTGTTATGCTTGTGGGAATGTTGGGCATAGGGTGATGGATTGCCCTCGAAATCGCAACAAGGGTAAGGAGGTTTGTCCACAAGGTGTAAATGTGGTTCCTTTTGGCTGAGGTGGTCAACAAGGTGTTGCCCCAAGGCATAATCAGTTTTATGCTTTGCAAGGGAGGCAAGGGGTTGATGAGGTGCCCGATATCATCATTGGTATGATAAAAGTCTTTGATTTTGATATGTATACATTGATTGATCCGAGTACCACTCTTTCCTTTGTTACCAGTTTTGTTGCTAAAAAGTTTCATGTTGATCTGGTAATATTGTGTGAGTCTTACGAGGTGTCTACTCCTATTGGTGTATCTATTATTGCTATAAAGGTGTATAGAAATTGTCCCATTTGTATTTTTCATAAAATTGTGCCTTGTGATCTTGTCGAGTTTGATATGGTTGATTTTGATGTCATTGTTGGGATGAAATGGTTACATGCATACTATGCCTCTATTGATTGTAGAACCTATAGGATCAAATTCCAATTCCCAAATGAACTATTCTTGAGTGGGAGAGTCATGGTGTGATGGTCAACGGTAGATTCGTTTTTTTAATTAAAGCCCATAAGTTGATCTTTAAGAGGTGTCTTTATAATCTTGTGAGGGTTAGGGATGTGGAGTACAAAGTCCTTCCCATAGAGTCGGTTTCAGTTATAAATGAGTTTTTTGATGTCTTTCCAAATGACCTTTTCGGTGTTCCTATTGATAGAAAAATAAATTTTAGTATAGACCTCCCCCCTAATACTCAACTTATTTCTATTCTCCCTTACCGTATGGCCCCGATAGAGTTAAAGGAGTTGAAGGAGTAATTGAGGGACTTGCTGGAGAAGGGTTTTATTAGGCCTAGCCAATCACCTTGGGGTGCATGATGTTGTTTGTGAAGAAGAAGGATGGGTCTCTCAGAATGTGTATTGACTCAAGATAACTTAATAGGGTCACCATCAAGAATAGGTATCCTTTTCTAAGAATTGATGATTTGTTTGACCAATTGCAAGGGGCTAGCCACTTCTCTAAGATTGTTCTCTGGTCTGGGTATCATCAAGTAAAGGTGAGGGAGTGTAATATTCCTAAGATGGCCTTTTGGACTAGGTGTGGGCATTATGAGTTTGTTGTGATGTCTTTTGTGTTGACCAATACACCGGCTATCTTCATGGATCTTATGAATAGGGTCTTTAAACCCTACTTTGATTTATTTGTTGTGGTCTTCATTGATGATATTTTGATTTATTCTCATAGTGAGGAGGAGCTTGTGGATCATTTGAGCGTAGTGTTACAATGATTGAGGAAAGAGAAATTGTATGCTAAATATGAGAAGTGTGAATTTTGGTTGAAATAAGTTGCCTTTCTAGGTCATGTGGTGTCGGGGGATGGTATTAAGGTGAATCCTAAAAAGACAAATATGATTAGAAATTGGCCTAGACCATTGACCCTATCGGATATTAGGAGCTTCTTGGGGTTAGCGGGTTACCTTTGAAGGTTTGTGAATGGATTCTCTTCTATTGATTCCCCTATGAATAGATTGACTCAAAAGAAGGCTATGTTTTTATGAACTGACGAGTGTGAAAGGAGTTTCCAAACCTTAAAGGATAAGCTTGAGTCCGCTGTTATTTTGTCTCTACTGTAAGGGCTAAAGGGGGTTTTGATATATTGTGATGCCTCCTAGATTGGTTTGGGTTGTATGTTGAGGCAAAATGGTAAGGTCATAGCCTATACAACTAGGCAACTCAAAATGCCTGAAAAGAACTATCCTACCCATGATCTTGAACTAGCTGTCATTGTATTTGTATTAAAAATATGGCATCATTATTGTATGGGGTGCATATTGATGTGTTCACCGATCATAAGAGTCTCCAATATATCCTCACTCAAAAGGATCTCAGCATGAGGCAAAGAAGGTGGTTAGAACTTCTTAAGGACTATGATATGAGTGTGCACTATCATCCTGGTAAGGCTAATGTGGTGGCAGATGCTTTGAGTAAAGTGTCAATGGGTAGCCTAGCTTATATTGATGATGGTGGCAAATTGGTGGCTAGAGAGGTCCATCGGTTGGCTAGATTGGGGTTTAGGTTAGAAGAGGTTGATAATGGGGGTGTTATTATTGATGATGGTTCTAAATCTTCATTAGTTGAGGAGGTGAAAGCTAAGCAAGATCTTGACCCTGCTTTGTTGGAATTAATGGCATTGGTAAAAGATGGTAAGTTGGAGGGTTTTTCCCAAGGGGGAGATGGTGACCTTAGGTACCAAGGTAGGTTGTGTGTACGTTGTGTCGATGGCTTGAGAGAAAAGATTCTTGAAGAGGATCATGGTTCTTCCTATTCTATTTACCCCAGTTCTACCAAGATTTAAAGGGATTTTAGGGATGTGTTTTGGTGGGGAGGTATGAAGAAAGACATTGTCAAATTTGTTTCTAGTTGTCATGGTTGCCAACAAGTCAAAGCCGAACACCAAAGGTCGAGGTGGCTTAACCCAAGATATAGAGATTCCTACTTGGATATGGGAAGAGATAAACATGGACTTTGTGGTTGGGCTGCCCAGGACTAGAAAGGGTTTTGATTCCATTTGGGTTGTGGTTGATAGGATTACAAAATCGTCTCACTTTTTACCGATTAAGACTATATATGGTGTTGGAGAATATGCTAAATTGTACATTCATGAGTTGGTGAGATTACATGGGGTGCCCTTGTCTATCATATCAGATCATGGTGCTCAATTTACTTCACACTTTTGGAGGTCCTTCCAAAGGGGTCTTGGTACAAAGGTTAAACTTAATACGACTTTCCACGCTCAAACGGATGGCCAAGTTGAAAGAACTATCGAAACTCTTGAGGACATGCTTAGGGCTTGTGTATTGGAGTTTAGGGGTAGTTAGGATGATCATCTCCCGTTAACTGACACTTATAACAATAGCTATCATTCTAGCATTGGTATGGCTCCTTTTGGGGCCCTCTATGGTAGACGTTGTAGATCACCAGTTGGGTAGTTTGAGGTAGGAGAGGTGGCTTTGTTGGGACCAGATATGATTATAGAGTCTCTTGAGAAGGTTAGGATAATTAGAGAATGGTTGAAGATGACCTAAAGTTGCCAAAAGTCCTTGGGTTTATTTGAGGAGAAGGGATCTTGAATTCAAAGTTGGTGATTGGGTTTATTTGAAAGTTTCACCCATGATGGGTATGGTTCATTTTAGTAAGAAGGCTAAGTTAATCCCTAGATATATAGGCTCTTATAAGGTGATGAGAAGAATTGGTCAGGTAGCCTATGAGTTGGAATTGCCTAGTGAAATTGAATTGGTTCATATGGTCTTCCATGTGTCTATGTTGAGAAAATGTGTGGGTGACACTAATGCTATTGTTCCTCTTGATGTTGTGGGGGTAGTTGAAGACAACTTGACATATGAAGAAGTTCCAGTAGAGATCTTGGATAGACAAGTAAAGAAGTTGAGGAACAAGGATGCTGATTCTATTAAGGTCCGTTGGAGGAATCAACAAGTCGAAAGTGCTATATGGGAGGTTGAAGTGGATATACAAAAATGATATCCTTATCCCTTCAAGCCCACGGTACTAATTCTAAGTCTTCTATCTGATTTTTGTCTCATGTTCTAGCCCCTAGGTCATTTGTATGCATTCATGTTTATATTGTCAAGGTTCATGGTGATTTTACACTGATATTGAAATTTTGAAAATGATGTTTTGAGTGTACTGATGCATTCTTGTTGGGGATGATCTCTTTATGATTACTTTTCTCATGTGCATCTCTTTGACATTCGGGGATGAATGTTCTCAAAGGAAGATATTGAAATGACCCCAAAAGTGGCTGAAAATGTGCCTCCGAATTGCCCATTGTCATAATTTTTATATATCTCAAAATTTGTATGTGATTTCGAAAATTTAACTTCATATTCTTATTCAGGGGGTCAAATTGAGTGGGGAATAGGTCTAACCCTGATTTAAGAGCAACCATAGCAAAATTTGAAAATCGCAAAAATGCGATTTCTAGTGTGCATTTGTGTCCCTGGCGTGACACGCCAAGGGTGCTACTGTGTATTTTGTGCACTATTTTTCTATCTCGGTCCAAGACTTTTGGGTCTTGGGCCTAAGTATTCCCATGCATGAAAATACCTACACTTAGCCTTATTTCACCCTTATATCATTCAAGACATTCCCAAATACTCTCTCAAACACTTAAATAATATTTCACCTCCAAATTTCATGTCCCAAAACTCATCCGGATCTTAAGGTTCTTATTCAAGTTTCAAGTCTCCATCTTCAATCTCCTTCAAGGATTCTCCAAAGTCAAGGTATGTGGGTTTCTTTTACCCATAATGCCCAAGATTTATTTTACCTAAAATTGGATGATCTATGTTTATTTACTCATAGGTCTTATTATTATGAATTTCACTGCATACTATGTTGGGGTTTCATGAATTTGTGATTGTTTTAGCATATTTTAAGATATGAATCTAAGATTTATTGTGTTATTTTTTGAAAGATTTTGATGTGTATTGCTTGAGGGTGTTACTTAGTATCTACTGATGATTTTACACTGAATTTTCTAGCATGATTCCACTCTTGATTTGCATGGTTTTTCACTAGTACTATACACCCGCCAAGTGTTTGATAAAATTTCTGGTTATGGTTTTGTGAGGAATTGAAGGTCCAATGCATGTATTATGAGTTGAATGACTTTATGATGATGAAATGAATATATGTGTATGATATTATCTCTATAGTGTAGGAAATTGACCAAGCTTTACTCGGGAGGTTGTAGGCTCGGGTAGCCGTGTTCAGGGTTTTATATCTCGATCGCCTCGTTCGGAAGGTGGTAGGCCCATGTAACCATGTCTAAGGGTTTGTACCTTGATAACCATGTTGAGGGGTTTGTACTTCATCAACTTTGTTGGTGGATTTGTACCTCATTAACCATGTTGAGGGGTTTGTACTTCACAACTAATTAAGGGATTTGTACCTCATTCGCCTCTCCAAGGAGGTGGTATACCTTGGATATTCTCTATTAATGGTCTCCCCATACACATGTACATGTTCTATGTAAGCATGATTTACTTCAAGTATCTTACATACATGCCATATTGTATATACTACTCATTGCCTACGCTTATGCATTTTGATTATATTGCTTATTTCTTGTTGCATTGCATCTTACATACTTAATACGTTCAAACGTACTAACATATACTCTATGCCTACATGATGTCATCATGTAGGGACCGAAGCCTACCTAATCATCCTCCTTCTCTACGTGGCTAGTATGATCTCGCTCTCAAGCTAGTTGGTGAGTCCTCTATTCTTGGGACAATATTTATGCTCTTATGTCATGCAGATTGACTCTCTTTCTTTATTATGTATTTTGACTACGAAGATGACCTTGGTTGCTTATCTTGGCCTCAGCTAAGTTCTATGGTTAGAGGTCTTGTTAGGCATGCTATGTATAATGCTATGAGCTTTGACTCTCTCTTGACTCTTGATGTTTATGATATGAAATTTGTCCGTTATCCCCGTTTATCCCTATTTATATACTCTTATTGTATTTTACTGCTTTTTCGACTAAGGATATGTAATGATATGTTAAGAGGCTTACTTCGGGTCCCTTTGGGTTCTCCATGCTCCATGTCACGTCTAGGACCTAGGTCTTGGGTCTTCTTGGGCTCTTTGACCACCATGACCACCATTACTCCTTTTTCGAGCATATGGACAATCGACTAGATTGTGACCGTCTTCACCACAACCAGAACAAGCATTGGTTTTCCTAAAGCATAGACCATCATGTTTCCTCCTATATATTTGACACCTAGGGTTAGACCCCCCATCAATGGCCAACCTTTTATTTTGAGCATTGGAGAACTCTTGGCCTTGGAAGCCATCATTGAATCGAGCCCTCTTAGATTAACCACTTCTTCTCTTTCAAAGTTTTTCCTCCTTAACTTCTTTAGCATAGGTAACGAGGTGGGACAAATCTATATCACTTACCAACATCGCAGTTTGACACTCCTCATTAACTAAGTTAGACACACCCGACACAAATTTGTTCATCCTAGACCTCAGCTCGGCAACCAACTGTGGAGCATACTTGGATAGTTGGTTGAACTTGAGGGCATACTCCCTTAAACTCATGGAACCTTGCTTAAGGTTCATAAATTCCATCATTTTTGCCTCCCTTAGCTCTATAGGAAAGAACCGGTTGAGTAAGTCATCCTTGAACTCTTCCCAAGGAATGTCATCATGATTTTCCCTCTTCATCTTCCATTGCACAAACCAAATTTGAGCCCCACGCTATAAGAAAATAGGTTTCTAACAAAGGGAAATTCCACTGCTAAAAGTATAAATTTGGTCGTTATTAGTCAATAATGATAGGTAAAAATTTCATCATCACTGGTCGTTAAAAGCTCTGCCGTTAAAAGTTTAACGATTAAATTAAACTCAATCATTAAAAAGCTTTAACGATGACAAAATTCTGGTTGTTATACCTCTTTTCAACAACCAGATTTTTTCTTCACTAATTGATATTCTAGTTAGTAAAAAAATAAAAAGGCAAGCCTGGTGCACTTTCGGGAAGGCCCCAACCACAAGGATATATTGTACGTAGCCTTATCTTGCATTTCGACAAGAGGATATTACCAAGGTTTGAACCTATGACCTCCTGGTCACATGACAACAACTTTACAAGTTACTCCAAGACTCCCTTTAGTTCTAGTTATTAAAATCTTAATTATAACCACAAATCAGGTCAACAAAAATACATATACACACACATACAAATACGTGCACATATGAAAACATACAAATTAATTAAATTAATATTAAATTTCTATCACGCCCCGAGTCTACACTCTATATATGACTGGCACTCGAGAAACCATTGCTGGTCCCCAAGCAAAACCTTGTCCTGGCTTACTTACTTGACTGGAAACTTTAACACGCATGTAGAAGCTTTACAAGATGAACCTTTTAAAATATATATTTAGTAAAACTCAAGAGTATCAATTATGCTTTATACAAAATCTGAAAACATCTCTTAATTTATTAATAATAATGCTTAAAATGCCTAAATGGAAAGACTAGACTGACTCACTAACTCTGTCCATAAAGCCTCTACTGTACTGTGTTAGGTGCTGCAACAAGACCCACTTATAAGATTATTATAAGTGATGGAACTCATGTAGGTACGTAATTAGTGAGTGGAGTGGAGTGGAGCCTATTTAAGGGAATTTGCTGCGTTTTAGCGTTATACATCTCCGTGGGGCGCCAGAGTATTTCGTTGGGATTCTTGGGGTATAGAGAGGCTAAGGAGTATGTTGTTATGGCCTAAGTAAGGGGTTAAATCAGATTTTGCAAATTAGTTTGTAAATGCT
>JAOTQJ010102172.1:0-11483 GCA_025642045.1 Solanum sejunctum
AGTGAGTTACAGACAGAGTTCGAAAAGGTCAAATCTTTGATGATTCCATCATCTATGATTGAGTTGCGAAAACTTCTAGATAGGTATCCTACATCTGAACCAAATTCTTTATGGTTAAAGAATCTTTTCCTAATTTCTCTAAAATAATTAGGAGATTCTCTAGAAGAAATATGTAGTTCTGCTTCTAGTAGCAACATGCTTGGTCCCGCTTATTGGGTCAAATCAATACGTTCTAAGAAGAAATATTAGAATATCAATCTTATCAAAATCATCGATCTCATACCAAATCTCATCAATCAAATCACTTTTTTGAGAAATATGAGACATCTAAGTCATACAAGTAAAAAGATCTATTTATTGATAAGAAAAAGAAAAAATGTGAAGGGGATTGTATTGATGAAAAAATCGAATCCTGGGTCGCGAATAGTGATTTGATTGATGATGAAAAAAAGAAATTCTGGGTTCATTTCTCCACCTTAACGACAGAAAATAGGATTGATCAAATTCTGTTGAGTTTGACTCATAGTGATCATTTATCAAAGAATGACTCTGGTTATCAAATGATTGAACAACCGGGAGTGATTTTACTTACAATACTTAGTTGACATTCATAAAAAGGCTCTAATGAAGTTTGAGTTCAATCTATCCTGTTTAGCAGAAAGATGGATATTTCTTGCTTATTATCAGACAATCACTTATTCACAAACTTGGTGTGGGGAAAATAGTTTTCATTTCCCATCTCATGGAAAACCCTTTTCGCTCCGCTTAGCCTTATCCCCCTCTAGGGGTATTTTAGTGATAGTTTCTATAGGAACTGAATAATCCTATTTGGTCAAATATCTAGTGACAAACTCTGATGTTCCTTTCATTATGGTATTTCTGAATAAGTTCCTGGATAACAAGTTCAGAGGTTTTCTTGTTGATGAGATCGATATTGATGATAGTGACAATTTTAATTCTAGTGACGATATCGATAGTGACCTTGATATGGAGCTGAAACTGCTAACTAGGATGAATGGGCTAACTGTGGATATGATGCCGGAAATAGACTGATTTTATATCATTCTTCAATTCAAATTAGAAAAAGCAATGTCTCCTTGTATAATATGGATTCTAAACATTCATGATCTGGATGTGAATGAGTCAAATGACTTATCACTCGGTCTATTAGTGAAATATCTCTCCAAGGATTGTGAAAGATGTTCTACTAGAAATATGTTTGTTATTGCTTTGACTCATATTCCCTAAAAAGTAGATCCCTCTCTAATAGCTTTGAATAAATTAAATACGTGCATTAAGATACGAAGACTTCTTATTCCACAATAAAGAAAACATTTTTTCACTCTTTGATATACTAGGGGATTTCACTTGGAAAAGAAAATATTCCATCTATACTAACAAATTTGGGTCCATAACCATGGGTTCTAATACACTAGATCTTGTAGCACTTACCAATGAGTTCCTATTGATTAGTATTACATAGAAGAAATCAATTATAGACACTAATATAATTAGATCCACTCTTCATAGACAAAATTGGGATTTGCGATCCAAGGTAAGATCGATTCAGGATCATGAGATCCTTTTCCATAAGATAGGAAAGGTTGCAGCACAAAATGTACTTCTAAGTAATTGCCCCATAGAGCCTATATCTATCTATATGAAGAAGAAATCATGTAACGAAGGGGATTCTTATTTGTACAAATAGTACTTCGAGCTTGGAAAGAGCATGAAGAGATTAAACGATCCTTCTTTATCTTTTAAGTTGTTCTGCCAAATTGGTCGCTCAAGATCTTTGGTCTTTATCTATACCCGATGAAAAAAGGGGATCACTTCTTATAAACTTGTTGAGAATGATTCTGATCTAGTTCATGGACTATTAGAAGTAGAGGGCGCTCTAGTGGGATCTTCACGGACAAAAAAAGATTGCAGTCAGCTTAATAATGATCGAGTGACATTGCTTCTTCAGTCCAAACTAAGGAATCCCTTAGATATGATGTAAAAGAGCTCTTGGTCTATTCTTGATCAGAGATTTCTCTATGAAAAATATGAATCAAAGTTTGAAGAAGGGGAGGGAGAAGGAGCCCTTGACCTGTAGAAGGATTTATTCAATCACATAGTTTGGGCTCTTAGAATATGGCACCCTTGGGGCTTCCTATTTGATTGTATCGAAAGGCCCAATTAATTGGGATTTTCATATTGGTCCAGGTCATTCGGGGCAAGCGGATCATTTTTGATGAAAAGGATGAGCTTCAAGAGAATGATTCGGGGTTCTTGCAGAGTGGAACTATGCAGTACCAGAATGAGATAGATCTTCAAAAGAACAAGACCTTTTTTGAATATGCCAATTTATTTGGAACCCTGCAGATCCACTCTTTTTCCTATTCAAGGATCAGCCCGCTGGCTCTGTGTTTTCACATCAAGAATTATTTGCAGATGAATAGATGTCAAAGGGGCTTCTTACTTCCTAAATAGATCCTCCTACATAGATATATAAACGCTGGTTTAGCAAGAATATGCTAGAAAAGCACTTCGAATTGTTGATTAATCATCAGAGATGGCTTAACACCAATAGTTCATCACTACTAAAAACTGCAAAAATGTGATGGATAGAAAAGCGACGGACTGCGTCGCTCCAAAATGCGACGGACAAAAGGATGCACTCTGTTGCTTTTGTGTATATATTATTATTTTTAAATATTTTATAATATTAAGCGACGGACTGCGTCTAAAAGTCCGTCACCTTTTTCGTGGAATTTTTCGCCTTTTTTTAAATTTTAATAAATAATTATTTTTAAATAAAAGTAACTCTGTCCGTCGCATATATATCTATATATGTTTTTTAAAATTTTAAAAATTACGACGGACAATGCGACGACGTCCGTTGCTATATTTATTATATTAATTAAATATTTTAATAAAATATAAGCGATGGACGACATCGCCCATTCCATCGCTTTTTTAGTCAACAGTCAATAAAGTTTAATGAATGGTGACAGACATAACAATGCTGTTCGTTGCCCCTAGGCGTGTATAAAAAAATCCCGACTTTAATTCATCTTTCCCTCTTTCAAACACCTAATATCCTCTCTAAAAAAGAAACCCTAGTAGTCCCCATATCCAGCCGTCGGCCTCCATCCCTGACCACCGTCTGGTTGCCGGCGCTGCTGCCTCTTAGTCATTTCCTCCTCCCCACAAGTAAGGTAACTAATTTTTCCTCTCTTTTTGCTTCATTTTTAGTATTTAGTTATTTTATATTTTTGAATTTTATAACTTGTTAGCTTGCCCATTTCACTTTTATTGTTAAAATTAGGATATTAGAAGTATTATTTTGTGTATTGTATTGTGAACAAGTAAATGAATTTTTTTTAATTTTTGTGGGAAAAACTTTAAATTTAATTTTTAGAAATTAGTTTATGAATTGAGTTATTTTGTGTCGGAATAGTATTGTTATGAAGTTATATTGTGATTAGCATAGTTAAATTGTACAGGTTTTGTGAAATAGTGAGTAATTAACAATTTTAGGGTTTTAGCTAGCTTGAATTTGGGATTTTTTGAATGAGCTTGTAAATTAGTTATTTTTTTTTGTTGAAATTGAATTATTGTTGAAGTTAATTATAATGTTGAAATTGAATTGAAGTTAGAATTTTTGTTGAAGTTTGAATAAATTGTTGTTTTTAAGTAGAATTGTTGTTGAATTAGTTCAATTTAATTATTGTTGATGTTACTAGTATTTAACTTAGATTAAAGTTTGAACTTGAATTTTAAGTTGTAAACTTTAAAGTTGAATATAATATAAAAATTGAACCTGGGGAATTTTTTTAAAGTTTAACTTAGATTTAATTTTGAACTTAAACTTTGAACTTTATTTGTGAAGTTTGAAATTGTATATAATATAGAACTTGAACTTTAATTTAGGATTTTGTTAAGATTATGACTTTAGTAGTGTTTAACTTGAACTTAGATTAACGTTGAAAGTTAAATTTTAAGTTGTGAACTTCAATGTTGAATATAATATAAAAATTGAATTTTAGGATTTCGTTTTAAAGTTGAAGTTAGATTTATTTTGACCTTAAACTTTGAACTTGTATATAATGTAGAATTTGAACTTTAATTTAGGATTTGTTAAAATTATGACTTTAGTAGTGTTAAACTTGAACTTAGATTAAACTTGGAACTTGAATTTTAAGTAGTGAAGTTTAAATTTGAATATAATATAAATATTGAACCTTAGGATTTTTTTTTAAAGTTTAACTTAGATTTAATTTTGAACTTAAACTTTGAACTTATTTGTGAACTTTGAACTTTTATATAATGTTGAACTTGAACTTTAATTTAGATTTATTAAGATTATGGCTTTAGTACTGTTTAACTTGAACTTAGATTAAAGAATTGAAACTTAAATTTTAAGTTGTGAATTTTAAAGTTGAATATAATATAAAGTTGTGAACTTAACTTTGTACTTGTATATAATGTGCTTTAATTGTACTTGAAATTTTAGGTTATCAATATTCGCCAGCGCCACCAATCGAAGTACCACCTACCTCTCCATCTCCGAGCATAATTAAAAATTAAAAGTCGAGGTATATTTTCCATAAAAATTTTAACTGTTGTATATATATAAATGTTTGAATAATTTTTTGGAGTATTGCTATAGTAATAATGAGTTTGTTTGGCATAAGTGACAACACTAGTTGATCCTATTGATGGCAAAATTGATTTTCTTGCAAAATTGATTTGTGTCCATCTAGTATTGATACTTATCTAATTTATTTTGGTCATATTGAGTTTGCTTGGCATAAGTGACAACACCAGTTGATCTTATTGATGAAAAAATTAATTTTCTTGCAAAATCGATTTGTGTCAATCTAATGTTGACACTTATCTTATTTTTGAATTGTCATAATGAGTTTGTTTGGTATAAGTGACAACACTAGTTGATCCTATTGATGATATGATATTGTGATTGTGGTTGGAATTAATTAATGAAAGTTGTGAATATTTTGTAGATGGATCACCATTTGTAGATGTATGACATGTATTATGAAAATGATGGTGGGTTGAAATCCATATTTTTTGATGATGTTAGAAGATTCATTGATGATGCAATGATACTTGATCTTTTTAAAAGAAATCAAATGGTTAGGTGTCTTTACAATTCATGTAAGTGCTTGAAATTTTTTAGGCCAGATGAAGTTATGGTGCATTTGTATTGTAATGGGTTTAAGCCTAGACATTTTGTATGGGTGGATCATGGAGAAGTAGATGGAGTGGATGGTGTGTATTATAATTTGATGCTTGTGGATAAATATAATATGATTGTAGCACAAGGTCAAATTAGATTTGAACAGGATAATTTTCAACATGATACGTTTGGGCATGCTAGAGTTCATCACATGATTAATGATGTTTTCAGAGTTCAAGAGAGGGTGGAGGTTGAATAATTCTTTTATGACGCTCCTAATTAAGAAGCAAGACACTTCTATGAAGAATTAGAAGTGGCTAGTCGACCATTAGGTGATGGGAGTCAGCATTCTTCTTTTTCTATTGTCGTTAGATTAATGAACATTAAATCAGATTATAATGTTTCTAATGGGAGCTATGGACTCAATGGTGAATCTTATGTCTGAGTTGGTTAATCCCAACTATGACATACCTAGGATGTTCTATCAGGCAAAGAAACTAGTTTCCAAGTTAGGATTGTCACATGATAAAATTGATTGTTGTGTTGATGTTTGAATGTTGTACTACAACTATGATACTAACTTGGAAAATTATAAGTTTTGCGGTCATACTCATTATGAGAGGACTCCAGCTGGAAAGATGGTTCCAGTTAAGTGATTGCATTATTTATCTATTATTCCTAGACTGAAGAGGTTGTATGCATCAATGAGGTCTGCCTCACATATAACGTAGCACTGTCAATATAGAAGACCATCGGGTGTGTTATCTCATCCATCTGATGGAGAAGCATGGAAGCATTTTGATAATATATATATCCTAACTTTGCTAGAGAGCCTAGGAATGTCAGATTGGGGCTGTGTGCAGATGGTTTCACTCCATTCTCAAATTCTATTACGCCTTATTCTTGCTGGCCCATATTTCTCACTCCATATAATCTTTCTCCTAAAATGTGCATGACAAGTCTATTCATATTTTTAAGCTGTGTTATTCTGGGTCCTCATAACCTAAAAAGTAAGATTGATATCTTTCTACAACCATTGATAGATGAGCTTAAGCAGTTATGATTTGAAGGTGTATTGACTTATAACATATCAACTAAATAGAATTTTGTTATGCGTGCTTGTTTAATGTGGACTGTTAATGATTTTCCTGCATATGGTATGTTATCTGGTTGGATGACCGCTAGAAAGTTTGCCTGTCCTCATTGCATGGAACATAGTAAGGCTTTCAGCCTAAAGCATAGTAGAAAAAATTCATGGTTTGATTGTCATCGTTAATTCTTCCGAATGAACCACGAGTTTAGAAAGATGAAGAATGCATTAAAAAAACACGGTTGAAATAGATCCTCCACCCCCATCACGGACAGGGCATCAAATTTGGGAGAGAGTTTCTCAACTGCCTAAAGTTTCGATAGCTCCACCTGGTAGACTTCCTAGATACAGTGTTGAACATAATTGGACCAAACCAAGCATATTCTGGGAGTTGTCATATTGGAAGGATAATCTCCTAAGATATAATCTTGATGTGATACATATTGAGAAAAATTATTTTGACAACCTATTCAATACAGTGATGGATATTAAGGGTAAGACAAAGGACAATCCAAGAGTTAGAATGGACTTAAAGGAATATTATAGGAGGAAAGAATTGTGGCTGCAGGAACAACCAAATGGTAAAATTGTTAAGCCTAAAGCCAGTTTTTCATTCACCTTGGAGGAGAAACATGAAATACGTGACAGGGTAAAAAATTTGAGGATTCCAGAGGGATATGCTTCAAATTTGGGCAAGCGGGCAGACTTGAATGAAGGGAAGTTGATACATATAAAAAGTCATGATTGTCATGTATTCATGGAAAATTCGCTTCCTATCACTTTTACATGCCTGAGAGGATATGGAAGCCAGCAACAAACATAAGTCTTTTCTTTAGATATTTATGTTTTGGAATATTGCTGGAAAGTAGTTTAGACAGGATGGAGGAAAACATTCTTGTCATTACTACAAAGCTGGAGAAGACTTTTTCGCCTGACTTCTTTGATGTGATGGAGCATCTTCTGATTCATCTTATATATGAAGCCTGCCTTGGAGGTCCTGTTCAAACAAGGTAGATGTATCCATTTGAAAAGTAATATTTTTATGACTAATTAATATAATGAATCTATAAACTAACAATAAATTTCATGATTAACACATTTGAATTGGTATGTATAGAAAAATTAAAATTTACAAAAGGACAATTAGACAAAGGGGACAAATCAAAGGTTCAATTGTTCAAGCTCATATTGGAAGAGAAACCAGTGACTTTTACTCTTATTACTTTAGGGATGAAATGTCATATAGGCAAAATAGATCAAATCAAAATGACGAAGGTGAGAGTGATCTGATATTTCCCTCCATTTCAATTTTTAATCAAAGTGGCTAAGGATCTAAAAGGCATGGAAAAAGAGCCTTCACGACCAAGGAAAGACAATCGGCTATGAACCATATTATACTTAATTGTCCAGAAATTCAGCCATATCTTGAGTAAGGGTTAAATAAATTATATTATCAAATGACATAATAATTAGTACTTGCTAACTAACAAAAATGTACATATCAATATCAAATTGTTGGTAAACACTTGGGGCAATGAAGCCATATACACGAGGTTTGCCAGATGGTTAAAGAACTATGTAAGTTTGAAAGCCTAATCATATTGAATTAGTATGAATGATGTATTTATTTAAGACTAAATTGTATTATTTGGGATATAATTTGTAGTTTTTTCGTGAATACTCAACTGATCAACATTCACCATTAGTGAGAGAAATCACACTTGGGCTTAAATCTCAAATTCAGACAATGAATAAATATTATTGTAATGGCTTTAAGTTTCAAACTGAGGAAGTTTCTTCATATAAGAAAACCAATAATAGCGGTGTTTTCGTTCAAGGTGATGTTAACGGTAATGACCAAACTACTGAATATTATGGTGTCATTCAGGAGATTATTGAACTTTGATATTCAGGTTGGCGTAAAAAGAAGATAGTATTGTTTCAGTGTAAGTGGTTTGACCCATCACATAGGGGCACAAGGGTGGACCAGCAACATAATATAATTGAAGTTAAGCACAACAGACAATATGGAAAATATGATCCTTTTATAATTGCCCAAAATGCTAAGCAGGTCTACTACGCTTCATATCCATTGCGTAGAGATAAGGTTGATTGGTGGGTTGTCATTAAGATAAAGCTAGTAAGAAGAATTAAAATTGAGAATGTTGAAGATGTGGCATACCAAAATGATCTTGCAATTATTGAACAACAAGTTGATGTTGAGTTCGGGACCACACTAGAACATCCTTAACATATACTGAAGAGGTGTCTGATCATGAATTAATAGTTAACTTTCAAGAAGAAGTAGGTGAAGATAATGAATCATCATAGGAAGAAGATGATAAATTATTACACCAGCAGGAATGTGAGGATGATGAATTTCAAGCAAATGAGGAATTGGAACAGGAGGCTGAATTAAATAATGAAACAAGCGAGGAGGAATAGAATGGTAGATTATAACTACCACATAACTTAATTTATCGTGCTCATACAAAAATTATTTCATTTGATTTTTCTTATATATTGTATTTGTATTATTTTACATTCAAATATCATCGAGTGATGGTGATAGATCTCGGGATCATCTTGGGATTACTTTTTCTGGTAGGACGAAAAAGAAGCAATCTAGGAGATTGATTGATTATGAGGATATCCCAAGCTTTATTTCTTAGGCAATTGGTGTTCAGGGTGCCCCAGTCGCTAGTCATGTTGTGTCTTCTATGACTATGGATCCTCGAGCTTTCTAGAGTCAGCTACATCGACCGCGGGGCACATATTCTTTTGCACAGTCGAGATTCTCTTTGTATGATCAGATCCTTCCTCGACCTATAGTGCTACTAGTAGTTCATCGATCCACACCTTCGACTACTCTATCTCCTACTTCTCAGTCTCCCCACCTATCTAATATGAGACTTAGAGATTCTTCCAGTAGTGATAATGCCCCCTACCGACTCGACATCAAGCACATGTTCCATCACAATCCACACCTTCTTCTACTCTTGCATTTGTGCCTACAAGGGTTGTGCCTGACTTAGCTCCTTGACAGATGGACAGATGTGGGAGAGTCATGATTGGGTCTGATGTAGCATTGTAAGTTTTTATTTTAATTAATTTATTTTTGCTACCTTAATAAATTATAGATGAACTAATATCATGTTTATTATATGTCTTGCAAGTGGTATCCTTCGAAACAGACTGCAAATGCTCTTAAGGAGAGTGTTAGGAGGCTATACTCGGAGCCATACACCTCTTGGGAGCAAATTCCAAATAATATTCACTAGATGATGTTTAATGAATTTAAGGTATATATAATATTACATAATATTTTAGTATTACTTACTTAATTAGAATTTCTTAATACTTTTGCTTTTTTGCTAGACTTTATGTACTCAACATCCCAAGCATAACACCTTCATTGTCAGCACATTTGAGAAAAAAATGAGCACTCCACTATTCAACTGGCTGAAGAAAGCAAGGGATGATGGAGAAAAAAGTGCTTGGATACCTCCACATGTATATCAAGATTTGCTTCAGAATTGGGAGAAGGATAAATTTAAGGCTATGTCCGAACAAGTTAAAAAGGCTAGAAAAAGCCTAAAGGGTGGCTCATTGCACGTCAGAGGTGCAAAGAGTATCGTTGCTGTTACGAGGGAGCTGGTAAGATTTTTAAAATTTTAGATTTAAACTAATATATTATTCTTAATTAAAGTATTTAATTTATACAAAATATATTTTTATTAATTATATTTTAAATTATAGGAAAAGGAATTGGGCCGACCTCCTTTACGTGATAAAGTTTTTAGGAGGTATTATATGAAGAAACAAAAGAATGACTCGAATTCGGATCAGTGGGTGGAGCAAAGGGCCTAACAAGCCTATGTAAGTTATTTTAACATAAATTTAAGTATAATTTATTTTGATTCTAACTTTTTCTTTTAATATATACATTGAGTCTAATTATTAATTTAATATGTAATGTGACTATGAGCGATAGATACAAGAGTTTGGAGATTTGGTCAAGCTAACCTCTGAGTTGTCTAATTAAATTTGGATGGAAAAGGTTGTAGGCGAGAGTAATAAAGCTCGTATTTATGGAATGGGTTTCCAAAATAATATACGAGGATTCCAATACAGTTTACAAGACATTAGATCATCACGTCAAGCTGAGGCTATTGATGGGACTCAAATGGTTATCATGAGTCAAAAAGTTGAAGAACTTACACGTGCATTGGCAGAATCTGAAGCACGAAGGACCCAGGAATATGTGGAACTTAAGCAACAAGTGGCCAACCTATCCTGGCAATGCTCCTCACCCCATGATGATTCCGACAAGAGTACGGATGATTTTGTTGAAAATAGCTCTTAGTTCCCTTCTATTTTAGTTTTGGACAATTTAGAATTTTTGTTGAACTTTGACACTATTTAAAATTTTGTAAATTATGAATTTCTATGTTCTTTATGTTTAATTGTGTTTATTAAGACCTATTTTGAATGATTTAGTTGTTGTTGATTATGCTGTACTTCTATATTGAACCAATTTTGAAAGATTCTGTATATTGAATTTTAAAGCAGGTGGACAGCAGAAATTGTAGGTTCTACTGTCAAAAAATTGCAGAAAAGCGACGGATGGGGTCGCTAAGTTCGTCACTTTTTTTATTTTTTACTTATTTTTAAAATATTAAATTTTTTAAAACTTACGACGCGATCCCTGGCAAAATAAATTTAAAAAATAAAAAAGGGATAGCTGTACGTCGCTTTTTGTAATTTTTTTGGGCGACGGACTGCTTCGCTTTTTGAGAAAAAAGTGATGGAACTATTTGCGTCACTTTTTCGTTGCTTTTTGCCCAAAAAATGATGCAGGTCATCGCTTTTTTGTGTCGTTCTTTGGCATTTTTAAGTAGTGCATTATCTAATGGATCTTTCTGTTCTAATACTCTATCTGAGAGTTATCAGTATTTATCAAATTTATTCCTATCTAATGGAATGCTATTGGATAAAATAAAAAAGATATTGTTGAGAAAAAGATGGCTTTTCCCGGTTGAAATGAAAATTGGATTCATGTAACAGAAGAAAGATTTCTCATTCCTTAGCTGGAAAGATATGTGGCCATGAAAGAGGGATTAAGTGGAATAGAATTGACTGGGTGGTAGAGTCGTGGAAACGCTTGTTTCTTCCATATTTTGGACCTTAGCTCCATGGAAGAATATG
>JAOTQJ010102182.1:10421-40548 GCA_025642045.1 Solanum sejunctum
ATTCTCTAAGATTGATTTGGAATTTGGCTATCATTAGTTAAGAGTTTGGGAGCCTGATATCCCAATGATAACTTTCAGGACCTGCTATAGGCTCTATGAGTTTGTGGTTATGTCATTTGGGTTGTCTAATGCCTCGGTTGCCTTTATGGAGTTGATAAACCAAGTGTTCAAGCCTTATTTGGACATTTTTTTTATTGTGTTCATAGATGATATCTTAGTTTATTCCAAAAGTGAGGTAGAACTTGTTCAGTACTTGAGGACTGTACTACGGAGATTGAAGGAAGAGAAGTATTATGATAACTTCTTTAAAGTGTGAGTTTTGGATGGAATTTGTTGCATTTCTTGGCCATGTTGTGTCAAAAGAGGGTATTATGGTTGATCCGACAAAGATAACAGTCGTTCATGAGTAGGCTGGGCCTACTTCTATGATTGAGATTCGGAGCTTCCTTTGTTTGGTGGGATATTATCGATCTTTTATTTAGGGATTCTCCTCTACAGCAACCCCGTTGACTAAATTGACTTAGAAGGATATAACATTTTAGTGGTTGGATGATTGTAAGGCAAGCTTCCAAAACCTGAAGGATTTGTTGGCTTCAGCACCTATTCTTGCCTTACCTTAGGAGGGAGATCCATTTATGCTATATTATGATGCTTCATGTGTGGGCTTGGGTGGTGTATTGATGCAAAAGGGGAAGGTGATAGCCTATGCTTATGGATAGCTGAAGATACATGAGAAAAACTACCCTACCCATGACTTGGAATTGGTTGTAGTTGTGTTTATGTTGAAATTATGGCAACATTTTCTTTATGAGGTGCATTGTGAGATGTTTATCGATCACCAGAGTCTTAAATACATCTTTTCCCAGACTAATTTGAACATGAAACAATGTAGGTGGTTAGAGTTGTTATGATATCTCTATTCTATATCACCCCGAGAAGGACAATGTTGTGGCTGATGCTTTTAACCGGAAGGCTACTAGTATGGGAAGTTTGGAATTCATAAGGGTTGAGGAGAGGCCCATAGTTTTGGAGGTTTAGTTGCTTTCTAGACAAGTGATCCATTTGGATATTTCTCCTCCTTAGAGTATTTTGGTTTTTGTTGAGGCTAGATCCTCCTCGCTTGATTAGATTTGTACTTTTCCGCTTGAGAACCCTGGATTGTTCATGGTTTATGACAAAGTTTTGAGAGGTGAGTCTAAGGTGGCTGTCACGAATTCTGCTGGTAGAGAGTTAATGGTAGAATTTATGTACCTAAAGTTAGGGATTGGGTGAGATTGATATTGGAGGAGGTCCATTATACTAGATAGTCCATCTATCCAGGTGACGCTAAGATGTATCATGTTCTTAAACAACATTAATGGTTGTTTGCTATGAGGAGAAACATATCCAAGTTCATGTCCAAGTGTTTGAATTGTCATTAGGTGAAATATGAGCATCAAAAGCCCAGTGTATTGATGCATAGGATGGCCATCTTGAGTGGAAGTGGGAAAGAGTGACTATGGATTTTGTCACATGCTTGCCCATGGCCTTGGGCAAGTCTGACTTTGTTTGTTTGGTCATTGATCATTTGACCAAGTAGGCATATTTCTTACCAGTAAGGTCTAGCTACAGTGTGGAGCAGATGGCTAGGTTGTATATCTGGAACATTGTCAGATTTCATGGTGTGCTAGTGTCTATAGTATCAGACAGAGTGTTTGTGCTTACCTATTACTTTTGGTAGGCTATACAACGTGGTTTGGGTACTAAAGTGGATCTAAGATCAACTTTCTACCCCTAGATTGATGGTCATTCAGAGCACACTATTCAGGTATTAGAGGACATGCTTAGAGCCTATGTGATTGTTTTTATAGCCCAATGGGACCAACAGTTACCTTTGACAGAGTTCACATATTACAATAATTACCATTCCAGAATCCAAAAGGCACCATTTGAGGTCTTGCATAGCCAGAGGTGCATATCATCAATTGGATGGTTTGATTCAGGTTCAGCTGAGGTATTGAGTGTTAATTTGCATCAAAATGCCATGAACTGGGTCCGTTTGATTGTGATGTGCTTCTGATAGCCTAGAGTCGCTATAAGAGTTATGCTAATATGAGGGTTACGCCTCTCGAGTTCTTTGTTGCTGACAGTTTTTGGCCGAAAGTTTCACCCATGAAGGGTGTGATGAGATTTGGGAAGAGGAGCAAGCTCAGTCCCAGATTCATTAGCCCATTTGAGATTTTTAGGAGAGTTGGTGAGGTATCCTATCAGTTGGCTTTACCACTGAGATTATCTTTTGTTCATCTTGTTTTCATGTTTGTATGCGCTGATACATCCTTGATGAGTCCTATGTGATCTCTTTGGTTCTGCTGAGTTAGGTCCTGATTTGTCCTTCAAGGAGGAGCCTATAGCTATGTTGGACAGGTAGGTCTCTAGATTCAGATCCAAAGATATACCTACTGTGAAGGTTTAGTGGCAGCACCATTCTATTTATTATCCTACTTAGGAGTTGGAGTCTGACATGGATGCCAGATATCCTAGACTTTTTCAGGCTTTAGGTACTTCTTTTTCCTTCATGTTTGAGGACGAAAATTATTTTTAGTAGCGAATGATGTAATGACTTGATTTGCCATTTTTGGCTTTATTTTTGAAAAATATTATTTTACCCATTTGTAAGTTGTTTTGGGCCTATTTTGAACTATTTCAATGGTTGAAACTGAAATCTAAAGTTTTTAAAATTGAAACTATGAGTTTTGGCAATTTCAAGGCTTGTGTTGATGAAAAAATGAGTTCTTATATCATTTTAAGTTTCAGAGGGCGGATTGGGGATCCAATGATTTCATTAGCTCTGGAATGTTGAAACTAAGCTATGAGAAGTTATAAAATTGAATTTGAAGTTAAAATAAGGTTTTTAGGCCCAAAGTTGTGATTTTTGGAGTTTGGAAGCACGGATCAGAATTTCAACAATTCCACTAGTTTCAAATGGTGAAACAAATGCTAAAAATAATCTCAGAATAATTCTTGGAGTTGCCGAGGGCAGTTTTGATATTTTGAGTTTTAAACTCATTTTATCAACTTGCATTAGTAATTATGGTGAGGGAGCCATGAAATTGATTTTTGATGATTCCGTTGAGTTCGGATTGTTGTGTATGGCATGGATAATTATTTAATTTGTGAAATTTTGAGTTTGGTTGAGTTTTGGGGGTTTATTTCGAGTAGAAAAACTAGACTTGAGTTGTTGGTTTTGCTGATATCTGGTGTAGGTACTCTCATGCCACCGCATTCGCACATCTTTCCACGTGATCGTAGAGGGTCAGACCCTCTGATCTTCGTGTTCATGGATATGTATCAATATTAACAGAAGGTTGGATATCTTGATCCCCACATTTGTAGCTCCATGTTCATGATCGTGGAGTAGTTTTTATACCTGGACAATTTTAAACTCATAAAATACCATTTTTAATCCATTTTGAACTTCCAACTTTTTTAGGCGATTTTGAAGAAGGGTTTTCAAGATTTTTGCTAGGTAAGCATTTCTAAAGCTAAACAAATTATTTTCCATGAGTACTATCCTTAAGTTGTGATGTGCTATCAAAATACAACACTTTTGATGCTTAAAATTTGAAATTTTTTGTGTTCTTATTATGATGTTAGTGGGTTTGCTGTGTTTTTGCGTTTGTTTTACAAGATTTCAGGGTTGGCATTTATTTTGGGAAAAAAATGCAGAAGTTACTGATTTTTAAGATTTCTGAGACCCTTCACGGGCCGTAGCGTATTATATGGGTCATGGAAGAGGTTTTGTATACAATTCCAATGAGGGGTAGATTTTTGAAGTTTGGTCTATCAACATACAGATGGGTTATGAAACATTTTACGAGTTGTGGACCAGGTCACGTACCCTAAGGATCAGAGGAGGACTTTCTAAAGTTTCATCAGACGAAACCCCTTACAGGCCAAAGAACCTTTTATGGGCCGTAGAGGGGTGTGGTAGAAGTCCTGTCCTGAAATGCAGTAACAAAGTATGAAAGCCCAAATATGGGTCGTAAAGCATCTCGTGAAGGTGTGCTGACCTAGTTATCCTATTTTATTTAGGACTTGTATTGTAAACATTATAAATAGATTTTTAGGTTATTTTTCTTGGATCTTCGAATAGTTAGCAGAAAAATAGTGACATTGAGTAAAGAAAAACATTGGAGAGTTTTTGAGAAACACTTGTACACTTTGATTTCATCTTTAAATTATAATCTTGTGATTCTCATTGAAGCTTGGATTTTCTTATACTTAATTCAATTGTGTAAGTACCCCATTATGTTATTCGAATTTATAAATCTTGCATCTACACAAACCATGAGTAACTACATTCACAACTAGGGGTGTGGGAACCATGAAGAACTAACAAGATAATACTGGATAATTCATAATTTTTGGGAAGTGTTCATGCATGTATCAATTAATTCTCTTCTTTTTGCGCATTTTCTAGTGATGGCCAACATTAGAACCTACCTAGTGTTACTGACTGGACCAAGTTAGTAATGAATACTAAAAGAGATTAATTAACATGATTCAACTGATGTTTTCTTATCTAATCAACCGAATTGGGTGAAGGAGAGGTTGTACTGGGACAATAGCCAAGGGTTAGTAATGTGACACTGTAGAGATGGACCAAGTCACGTAGTTAAATTCTTCTTTTGCCGAGGCCAAAGGGTTTGGTGAACTTAACTTATCATTCTACATGCTACACACTAGAAAAAAAATTAGGTTACCAGTGGTACCAAGTTAGGAAACCATGCGGAACACAATACCCTAGTTTCTCTCTATATTGGTTAAACTCTTGTGTTAGTTAGGATTACTTTTTACTTGTTATTACAAACCCCCTCCCCCCACTTTCAGGGAGATAAGTTGGTTAATAACTCAAATTATATAATTCAATTCAAATAGTTTTACTGTATTCCCTTGGGTTCGACCCTAACCTTTGTTAGATTTTATTTTTTGACAATGGCTGCTTTAGCTTAAAAAAAGAGGTGTAGCTTGGGTGACATCAAAATTTTGGCGCTGTTACTGGGGAGTATGGCTACACTTGTTTAATTCAAGTAATTTAGGGTATTAATCCTTATTTTGCTCATTTTACGTTTCTTGTTATTTTTGCTTCTTTTCAGGGTTTAACTGGTGTGTATGCCCAAAACGCAAAGTCGAGACAGACCCTTGACTCCGTTTCACCTAGAGAAGAATAGCCAAGATAACGCTAACATTGTGGAAAATACAACTCTGAACCATAATGAGAATGAGAATGCGAACAATGTAAATCCACCTCTTCTTGAGGATATTGCTCTACAACCATAAGACTTCAATGTCAACTCTTATTAATGGAATCAATACTGGTTGAACCCTATGGCTATGGATGTGATAGGATCTATTGTGTTGCCACCACTACTGGCTGACACAAAGTTCATGGTTTCGAGTAGGTTGCTTTAGCTGTTATAGAATCGTGGGTTGTTCCCATGCCTACCATCAGAGTATCTTCATAGCTATCAACACAATGTTGCATTTATCTGCAAAAGTGTAATGGGAACACATAATCTGTCTATGGATTTTGTGGGACTTTATGTCTTCCCGTTGTCTTTGATAGGCAATGCAGCACTATGGCTATCTGAACTCCAAAAAAGTTCAACCACAAGTTGTTTTAAATTGTAGAGGGATTTTGTGGAGAGGTATTTCCTAAGATCGAAGAAGCTCAAGTTGAAAAACTAGATCAAAACCTTTGAGCAACTTCCTAGTAACTCAATTAGTCTTACATTGGAGCAATTTACTAAGTTGTTGAAGAGTGTCCCAGACTGTGACGACCCAAGGGCTTAGATGTGACACGATGAATGAGAGGTCTTAAAACAAGCCAAACAAGCCTCTTGATTCTAACTTGCATACATCCTTGGTTGCGGAAGCAAAAGAAAACAATGTTAAGAATCAAGTAATAAAAATGGGAAAACAGGACAAAGGGAAGCCTTGATGATCATAAAAACAAGAGAAGAGTCAAGCTCATAGCACATACAAATGTAGTATCCAACAACATCTCTGCTTTAGAATAGAACGGGGGCCAAGACACTCCTCTGGCTCAACCTTATAATAATAAGTATTCCACATAAGAAAGAGTCTTAACATAACATTAAATAAGTAGATATTTTCCTCGGAATTGAGAACTCACCAAAGCTTTCTCCAAGAACTGAACTAGCCACGTGGAGGAGGAGGATCGAAAGGAGCTCTAGTTCCTACATGGTGATATCATGTAAGCATAGAGTATGCATTTGTACATTTGAATGTACAAAGTATGTGGGGTGCAATGCAACAAAGAGATAAGCTAATATATTCAAAATGCATAATCATAATCAATGGTTATAGAATCTCAATATGACATGTATGATCATGCATGTAAAATATTTAACTTGACTAATATATAATACATATGTGGGAACAGACCTCAATTGATATAGACCAGGCAACTGCAACTTGGAATCCAAGGCATGACTCCCCTTTATACAGGTGGCTAGGCATGATACAACCTAGCTAGTGACCGGGCATGACACCCCCCGATGAAGTGGGATCTATTTGCCAAGGTAAACCAAACATGATAAATAATGATAATATGCACTAGATGAATACACTATTATTGTAAGGGTAATACCTAATCCGATGTGGCACATAGTTTAGAGACTAAAGACTTTATATAAGGATCCCTTGGGTCGAGCCCCCATCTTAAGCCTTAATTGGTGCTAAATCAAATCCCACAAAATACATGAAATAGTTATAACTTTAATAACTTGTAAGAGACATGATAACATAACTTGAGTAGCTCATAAACATGCTTGACCTCTACTAGTGAGCCTAACTTGAACATGAGAGTAAATAATAATCCATGAACCCATGCTTTAAAATGAATGGCTCACAAGAGGTAAAAATCTTGAAATAGGGAGCAACTTGTTACTTAATAAATCATGGATAATTTTCATGAATTAAATACATGTTTAAAAGTTGTCAATCATCATGAAGTCACTAGAATTGTAAATCATGTAAACAACTTGAGAATTTTTGTCATGTAATTTGATCGAACACATGGTGGGTTCATGATACTTGTCCAAAATCATGCAACTCAAGAGTATAACAACGAGAGTTAAATCAATTCAAAGTCAACCCACCAATATTGTAGTAAAACCCCAATTTGGGTATCATGAAATCCATATCGAAAGTTCATCATAGTCCATAGTTTTCAAAGCTCAAATAATATATAGTCTCAATAGACATAAATCAACTCATGGAATAAGCTTAAAGTAGTCATTCATGCATATTTAATCAATACTTGATAAAACCCCAATATAATTTATGTTCAAATTTCATAATAAAAGATACCCATAAGTAAAACAACTTGAAATCATGCAATTTTCATAAAAAAGAGAAGGTTAGGCTCCATGGTTGAAAGGACCCATGAATGAAAAGCCACATACCTCAATCCTCAAATTTCTTTGAATGAACTTGAAGGAGACTTGACGCTTTAGATGGGTTCTTGAGTTCCAAAATTCAGCTTGAAATCCTTGAATTTGAATGAGAGATTTGATAAAGTATTGGAGAGGTTTTAGAGAAGGTTTTATGAGATATGGAGTTGAAAAATAGGGAAGTATGGAAGATTTCACGTTTAAATAGGCATCGGGCTATTACCTCAATGTCGTTACACAGAATAAGAAAATCAAGGAAAATATTACACTAGTCTGCACCCTAGGCTCAATGTGGACCAGACGCTAACCACCAAATGCACTAGTTCACGCCCCAGGCACATCGCGGCCTGGGCGCGACAGACACTGGAATTCAAAAAATTAGCAAAAATTACTTTTGGCTACAGGTCTTCTAAAATCCAAGTTGTACCCATTTCCCACTCAATTTCCCCCCTGAGCAATAATATGAAGTCAGATTTTTGAAATAACGCATGGATTTTGAGATATATGAAAATTATGATTAGCATTCTAAAGCACATGAGGAGTGTTTCAATATCTCTACCTTGGGAATATTTATCCCTAATATTAAAGAAACATGCACAAGAGAAATAATAATGAAGATTTCAGCCTGACAGGAATGCAACAAATGCAATTAAACATCATTTTCAAAAATTCTCAACATGAATGGCAAAATCACCATAAACTTGTTACCATGAACATGAATGCATACAAAAATAATATGAGTGCTAAAACTTAAGACTTGAAATCATAGATGGTACATAATTATTACCTTCAGCTTGAGTAGAGTGGAAGAGGTATGGATATTGCTTTTTCATGTTGACCTCAGCTTCCCATGTGGCACATTCAACTTGTTGATTTCTCCAAAGGACCTTAACGGATGCTACATCCTTGTTCCTCAACCTCTTCACTTGTCTATCCAATATCTCTGCTGGGACCTCCTCATAGGTTAAATTATACTCCACAACAGCCACAATCTCTAAGGGCACTGTAGCACTTGGGTTACCTTCAAGATTCCTCGACATCGACACATGGAAGACCAAATGGACCATATTCACATATATAGGTGACTCCAATTCATCGGCAACCTTACCAACTCTTCTCAAAATTCTATAAGAACCCACAAACCTTGAGATCAATTTCCCTTCCTTGCCAAATAGGACAACACCCAGGGTGGGACCTTTAAGTAAACACAATCACCAATAATAAACTCACAACCTCTTCTCCTCACAATGGAGTAGGACTTTTGTCTACATTGAGTCAACTTCAATATATCCCTTACTTGTCATGCCCCAAGTCCCATTAAGGCAGACTACCACACGTTGCCGATAAAGCCCAGGTGAAACAACCTATATATATGTGCTTTCTATGCATATTATAAGGGGTTTCTACATTTGACATACCTTTAAAAAGATAAATAGTGATAACAATACAAAAGGAAATGCATATGGTTAGGTCGTTGGGGCCGCATTGTCTAAAGTACGAGACATGATCACACTTTAATTTACATAGTTTACAAAGCCTCTAGATAAGGAAAAGTATCTGGTAAGGGTCAGGACATGCCCCGCCTCGACTAACTATGCAATACAAAAATATAAACTCTAGACACATACAAAGCTCTGAAGTAACTTGGAGCTTGGCAACATCAGCTGGATATCCTCTACTCCTACTGGGAAGATCTACTAGTACCTGTACCTTAAGAATGAAATGCAGGTCCCCCACAAGGGTTGTTAATATGAGATAATATACTGAATATATAAGGTTATATGAAGTACCAACTCAAATGAAACTATTCACTGGTATAGGATAAGATCTACTAGTACCTGTACCTTCAGCATGAAATGCAGGTCCCTCATAAGGGATGTCCGTATGAGATAATGTACTGAATATGTAAGGCAAAAACTATTGTATATGAAGTACCAAACTCAAATGAAACTATGCACTAGTACAGGATAAGAGACCACCTTTAGTTGTACTATGGGATCATGTACTTTATGTTCTTTTATCACTTTACCTTTACTGTATAATCTATACATAGTATGTAATATAAATGATCAATTGATAAGTGGTAAAAATGTATCGGTATCAGCCCTGGCTAGGTTCTCCCTTAACCCCTCGGGCTATCCCTCTTGATAGGATTGACCTTGGCTAGGTGATTCTTCCACCCCTCGGGCTACCACCCATTAATAAGAAATATAATTTACCTTTCAATTACTTTTGAGATGGTTCTTTTGGTGGTCACAATATTAGAGCTTTAGGGTTATATATGTAACATGTAACATGTAGATAATCATACAAGACAATATGACAAAAAAAAAGTATGTTACACAAATAATGAAATGCGTATGAGATGAAACAACTCATGAACTTTATTTAGCAACAAGAATCCATATAACTTGGTATCCAAGCATGTATGCAGATTTAAAGGTGACTATGTATGGAAGCATATAAACATGTTGTGTTGGAGTTGTAAGTGCCTTTATGTGCTAAGGAGGAATGTATGTTTCATGCCAAATAATATAAACTCAAGTAGCCTTACATACCTCGCTATATGACCTCACTATTATCTTGATATAACCTTTCATTCCTCTAAATATTTAACTACAATATAGTAGGTGGTAAAACTAGCATTATCAGCCAATAGATACATCTTGGCAACCCAATCTCATAAAAAATAGTATATGGGTAGCAAGCGGGTATTTGTAAACCCGAGCATATTATTTCAATCTTTCCGCCTCTAATTGTATCTTCTAATACAAATTCTCATACACATATCATTCCATAACAGTCTTACAACAGTCCACAAAGAATAACACATAACAATTCTATAAAACATATAAATAGGCGGCATGACATTATGTCCTTTCACCACATTTTGACATCAACAATTCTGAAGCTGTTTCAACTTTACCCAAACTATTTCCAATGATTTTACACATAAAACTATTCTTAAAATAGTCCACAAATAGTCCCAAATTAGCTGAAGGTCGTGAAATGACAATTTCCAATTATCAGCTCACAAGTTTCTTTTAAGAGTACAATTATGACGTCGTACAATAACTTATTTTTGTGGACTATAAAAGTGGTGCAACATCATGGTTTCATCATTAAAAAATAAACCTTTGTGAACAACAATCCTTAGGATACATGCTGTCCAAAATTTCCAACACATGTATAATCAGCTTGTTTCTCTTGTTTTTTATAAACAAACCATACTAAGTGCATAAGTAGATTAACTTACCTTTAAACTCAAGTATTAGATCTTCTTTAGGAATCCTTGTAAGGTTGTAAGGCTTGTTTTTCACACCTTGAAAGAGAACAAAGAACAACCAAAAATGCAGATTTTTTTTGTATAAGTTAGAAAGGATTGAGGGTCTATTTTCATTCCTTTTTAAAAGACTTTTTGGCCGACTTACTTGTGTGGTTTAAGCCTTGTATTATTTAGGTGGTGATGCAGCATCTTGGCCCTATCAATTGGGCCTAATTGGGTCTCAAAGTTGATGGGCCTTAGCTGCCTATTTTACAAATTCCTCTTCACTTAGTTTGGGCCTAATTATCCAAGTGGATTGTGGTGTACTTGGGACCTTTTATTGTTCGTCTATGGATGAAAATAAAGTCCATATATGATGCTAAAACACGGGATAAAGTTACACCCTAACACAGAATTTATTCATGACAAAAATTGGACAAGTTTAACATTGGACATCCTCCCCATTTTGGTAGCAAATTTAAGCTAAGCAAGTAGGTAACTCACCTACTAGCTTCTTAAGTTCTACAAGCACCTCAATTCTCTCACTTTGTTTAGGGTTCTATTCTTATCAATCTAAATTAAAACTTATTTATACTCGACTCTCTTCAGCGTTAGATATACATATCACCCTTTAATTGGAGATTCAAACACTTTTAAAAATACTCACTAATTTGAAAAGCCATTTCATGTTTCATTTGTATAGCACTACTATTGTAAGATGTGGGTGTTACATTATTAACCTTACCCTTCCCAAAGATTCCACAGACAAATTCGGTCCAATCAAAACTATCTTATTACCCTCACTAAGATACCTCCCTAAAGTCTCTATACACCTTTGGGAAACCAGGGTGAATAGAATAAGATGAATTATGCACCTCCTTCAAAATTACTCTCTCAAGTCATCAAAATTAGGAACACACAATCTACCTTGGTCCTAAGGACACCATCTCCCCCATGGGAGAAAACCTCTGCTTTACCATCTCTTACTAAGGCTTTCAATTGTAGTAAAGTGGGGTCAATGTCTTGTTTTGACTTGACTTGCTCAATCAATGAAGATTTGGAGCCATCAACAACCACCATACCACCATTTTAAACTTCATCCAACCTAATGACCAAGCTAGTTAACCGACGAACTTCTCTTGCCACCTCTTTATTACCAACAACAATATGACCTAGGCTACCCATGGACACTCTACTTAGAGCATCAGCCATAACATTAGCTTTGCCAAGATGATAGTGCACACTCATGTCATAATCCTTAAGAAGTTCTAACCACCTTCTTTGTCTCAATTTATGATCTTTTTATCTGAACACATATTGGAGACTCTTGTGGTCAGTAAACACATCAACATGAACCCGATACAAATAGTGACACCAAATTTTCAATGTAAACACCACGGCTACCTATTCAAGATCATGAGTGGGATAATTTCTCTCATGCACCTTAAGTTGCCTAGAGTCATATGTGAAAACCTTGCCATTTTGCATTAAAAAACATCCCAAACCAATCCTTGAGGTATCATAATAAACTACAAACCCTTCTAACCCTTGGTAAAGCCAAAATGAGAGTGGAGATGAGCTTGTCTTTCAAAATTTGAAAACCCTTTTCATAAAATCAGTCCAAAGAAATTTTGCCTTTTATTGAGTCAACTTGGTCATAGGGGATGCAATGGAAGAGAAATAATTCACAAATCTCTAGTAGTAACACGCCAAACAAAGAAACTCCTAATATCCATCGAAGTCAAGGGTCTAGGCAAATTTCGTATCACCTCCGTGTTCTTAGGATCCACATGAATGCCATCATCCGACACCACATCCCGTAAAAATGCGACCTCTTTCAACAAAAATTCACACTTTTCATATTTACCAAATAACCTATCATCTCTCAAAATTTTCAACACTACCCTCAAATGATTCGCATCCTCCTCTTTAGTCTGGAAATAAATCAAGATATCATTAATAAAGACCACCACAAACACATCAAGGTAGGCTTTAAAGACCCTATTTATGAGATCCATAAATACAGTTAGGGCATTAGTCAATCCAAAACACATTACCCCAAATTCAAAGTGCCCATGCTCAGTCCGAAAGGCTATCTTGGGTATATCACACTCCCTTACTCTCACTTGGTGGTACCCAGACTGAAAATCAATCTTAGAAAAGTCACTAGCCCTTTATAATTGATCAAAAAGGTCATTAATCCTTGGTAGAGGGTAGTTGTTCTTTGGTGAATCTATTGAGTTATCGGTAATCAATGCACATTCTAAGGGAACCATCCTTTTTCTTTACAAACAACACGGGTACAATGCAAAGTAACTTGTTACGCCTTATAAAGCATTTTCCACAAATTTCTCAATTGATCCTTCAACTCCTTTAACTCCACCAAGGCCATATGGTAAGGCGGAATTGAAATGGGTTACGTATTGGAAAGAAGGTCTATAGCAAAGTCTATTTCCCTTTCGGGAGAAACACCAGGAATCTCATTGAGAAAGACATAAAGAAACTCATTGACCAATAGAACCAACTCAATTGAAAGGACTTTAGACTTAACATCCATAACCCTTACAAGATGGCAAATGCAACCCTTAGAAATCTAATTTTGTGCTTTAAGACAAGAATGAATCTACCCTTGACCACCACATTACGACTTTCCCACTCAAGGACAGGTTCATTAGGGAACTGGAGTCTTACCGTATGGGTCCTAAAATTGATGGAAGAATAATATTCATGTAATCAATCCATACCAATAATATTATCAAAATCTACCTTGTCAAATTCAACAAAATTACATTAAACGACTCCAAAATGTGCCTCGAAATGCTCAAAATTTCAAATTTCATATTTCTCAACATTTATACGTGATATCAAAAATTTGACTTCATATTCTTGTTCAGTAGGTCAAAATTAGTGGGCAAAGGGTCTAACCCCAATTTTAGAGCAACCGTATAAAAATCTAAAAATCACAAAAATACGATTTAGGAGGGTCAACTTTAAAAGGGCATATCTCTAACATAAAGAATTGGGTGGCTTACAACCTACCAAATTAGATCTGTTTAAATTGGCTCGATCCAATACTTTCAAGTCTTAGGCCTAAGGGTTCCCATACTTGATAATACCTATACATAGCCCTATTTCACCCTTATATCATCCTAAATATTCCCCAATACTCACTCAAACACTTAAACTCATATTTCACCTTGAATTTAAGTCTCAAAGGTCAAGACCAATCTTAAGGATTTCATCAAGGATCTCATTCAAGCTTCAAGTCTCCATCTCCAATCTTCACGAAGAGTTTCTCCAAAGCTAAGGTTTGTGGGTTTCATTCATGGGTTCCTTTCACCTATGATACCCAAGACTCCTTTGACTTAAAATGCATGATTTAAAGTTTACTGCACACTAGGTTAAAGCTATGTAAAGTTGTGATTGTTTTTTTATGTTTTGAGCTATAAATTTTGGATCTATTGTAGGATTTGATGAGGGATTTTGATGTATATTGCTTTAGGATGTTGCAAGGTGTTGACTGATGGTTTTATAATGGATTTTCCTATATGATTTCATCTCTATATTTCATGGTTTTATACTAGCATTTACATACCCTATAAGTGTTTGATAAAATGTCCCAATGTGGTTTCTTGAGGAGTTGAAGGTCCAAAGCATAAGATATGATATGAATGACTATATGATGATGAAATAGGCTTATGGATATGATATACTCTACATAAAGTATTGCATATACCATACCAGATCCAGGGGTATAAGAGCCTGTGTAACCAAGGTGGGGGTTTGTACTTATCAACCATATGAGGGGTTTGTACTTCGGCACTATGGTGATAAGGTGTGATTATCATCAATCATGTGAGGGGTTTGTATCACACAACCACCAAGGGGTTTGTACCTTAAAAATCTATCTTGGTCTATTGTTCACATATTATATCCTATATGAGCATAAGATACTTAAGCATAACTTACTTATGCATTGGTCATATATGCCATATCATTATATTATGCCTATTGCTTATTATTATGAATTTTGACTATGATGTCTATCTTTTGTTGTATTGCATCCTACATACTTCGTACATTGAAATGTACTAACATATCCTCTATGCCTACTTGATGTTACTATGTAGGAATCAGAGCTCCTATTGATTCTTCTTGTGTCTAGACGAATTGTACAAGTTAGCCTTTGGTGAGTCCTCCAATCTAGGTACATTGGTCTATGTTTCTTTTTTGACATATTGAGGCACTCTTCTTCATTGCTTATGTTGACTGTGAGGGTGATCGTGATTGTGTGTCTTGGCCCCCGCTCTTATCTATGTAGTAGAGGTGTTATTGGACATGTGGTGTAATAATGCTATGAGCTTTGACTTACTTACTTATTGTTGTTATGGTATCAAAGATGTCCCTTATCCCCTTTTCCCCTTTATATATCTTCTCTTATTATCATTTTAGTTGCTTCCGTAATCAAGGATGTGTAATGATATGCAAAGAGTCTGTTTTGGGTTCCTTTGGGTTCCCTATTCATTGGTCACGACTAGTCCCTAGGTCTGGATCGTGACATCACAAGGCAACTTATTATGTAATAGAAACACGAGACAAGTTCTATAAACTCTTTTATCAACAATGGACTCACCAACGGGGGGTAGGCACTTCATAAGGTTCACACAATAATTCAGGACACGCATGAAGCTTTTTTGCTAAAAAAAAGTAATGAAAGAAAGAGTGTCACTCGAATCTATCAATGCATAAATATCAAAATCAAAAACCTTTAAAATTCCTATAATAACATCGATCACCTCATCCACCTCTTGCCTTCCTTAGAGAGTACAAAACTGATTATGTCTTTGAGCATCCCTTTGTTGGCCTACCTTTTATCTTTGACTTATATTAGCACCTTGGCCTTGAGAATGACCATCCCTACCTTTGTTTTCAATATATGGGCAATTAACAATCTTGTAACCCACTTTACCACAACCATAGCAAGCATTAGAGTCCCTCAATCAAGGACCACCATGATTTCTGCCACATTTTTGGCACCTTAGATTAGCCATCCCACCATTGCCACCTTAAACCCTTGGGTTAGACACCCCATTATTAGCAATCCTTTTATTTAGAGCATTAGAGAACCTTTGTATTTGGAATTTGTGACCTTGTTGGAAATGGCCACCCTTGATACCTTGGAAACCACCATCAAATTGATCCCTCATCGATTGCCCACTCCTTGTCGTCCTAAGCTTCTCCCCCTTAGCTTATGAGCCGAGAGAAGTCTATATCACCCACAAGCATAGCAGTCTGGCACACTTCATTCACAAAATCATACACCCTCGACACAAACTTGTTTATTCTTACCTTAGGATCAACAACTAAATGAGAAGAATACTTTAAAAGATTGCTAAATTTGACGGTATACTTCCTCACACTCATAGAACCTTGTTTGAGATTCATAAAATCCATCATAAACTCCATCATCTTAAACTCTTTCCAAGTAATAGAATCATTGTTTCCCCTCTCCAAGTTCCACTAAACAAACCAAATTTGAGCCACGCCTTTGAGTTGATAGGCCACTAGATCCATCTTCTCCTCCGAACTCAACCCCATGATAGCTAGCAGCTTATACACCTCATCAATACACTTTTAGGGATCTTCCCTTCATTTTGGACCCATGAAACTTTGGAGCATTTATCCTTATGAAGTCCCATACTCTTAAGGTCAAAGTGGGTGCATGAGGATCTTGGACTCTTGGTTCAATTGGGTGGTCAAAGCATGGGCCAACATAGTGATGGCATTTCAGAACTCAACTTGGGTAGCCCTTCTATCTTGAGAAGCTTGAGGAGCGAAATGATCTAGCTGCTTCTTGGGTGTACGGAACCTCCTTGGTCTCCCTCTTAGTAGCGGTATGATCTAACAGAGTAAAAGAATACTCTTTAAGGGACAAAACCTTATATTTACATCTAGACCATAACATAGATCATGAAGAAGTGAAGTATTTCCTAAAACGCCTCATAGCCTCCTATTCACAATTGTGGTATACTTCTCAATCATGAATAAGACACTAATAAATGTGGTGTGTTGGATTTCTGAGGACTATTAAGAACCTAGTCCTTTAATACGAAGCTTGTCATGACCTAATCCTAGGGCCTAGATATGACACGGTGAATGAGGAACCCAAAGGAAATCCAAACAGTCCTCTTAGCATATCATTCACAAATCCTTGGTCGTAGAAGCAAAATAAACAACAACAAGATACATTATTAAGAAGGGAAGCATGACTAAGAGAAGTCTTTCATAGTGATAACAGATAAGGAGAGTTGAGCTCATATAAATAGACTACCATATTATCCAACAACACCTCTACAGAGAATGGAGGCGAGGCTAGGACACTTTCCTGACTACCCTCAAGTAATAAGTATCCAAAGAGTAGTACAAGTCTCATAAAAGTAAGAAAGCAAAATAGATATTGTCCTTAATGAATGAAATTCCTGGAGTTTCTCCCAAAAAAGAAATAGATTTTGGTATAGACCTCTTTCCCGATATGCAACCATTTCTATTTTCCCTTACCCTATGTCCCCGGCGGAGTTGAAAGAGCAATTAAAGGATTTGTTGGAGAAGGGTTTTATAAGGCCTAGTAAGTCATCTTTGGGTGCACTAGTGTTATTTGTGAAGAAAATAGATGCTTCTATTAGAATGTGCATTGATTACCGATAACTTAATAGAGTCACAATAAAGAATAAGTATCCTTTACCTATGATTGATGACATTTTTGATTAACTTCTAGGGGCTAGTCACTTCTCTAAGATTGATCTTCAGTCCAGCTATCGCTAAGTGTAAGTGAGGGAGTGTGACATTCCGAAGACTGCTTTCCTGACTAGGTAAAGGACCTTTGAGTTTGTGCTTATGTCCTTTGGGTTGACTAATGCACTGGCTACATTAATGGACCTCATGAATAGGGTCCTCAAATCCTACCTTTACTTGTTTATGATCATTTTTATTCATGATATCTTGATCTATTCCCATAGTGAGGAGGATTATGTGGATCAATTAAGGGTGGTGTTGCAAATCTTGAGGAGAAGAGGTTGTATGCAAAATATGGGAAATGTGAGTTTTGGTTGAAAGAGGTTGCTTTTCAAGGGGAAGTGGTGTCAGGTGATGGCATTAAGGTGAATTATGGGAAAATGGAGGTGATTAGAAATTAGACTAGACCTTTGACTCCATAAAAAATTAGTAGATTCTTAGGTTTGGCGATTTATTACCAGAGGTTTGTAAATGATTTCTCTTCGATTTCTTCTCCCATGACTAAGTTGAACTAAAAGAAGGCAAAATTTGTGTGGACTAAGAAATGTGAAAAGAGTTTCCAAACTTTGAAAGATAAGTTTATCTCTGCTCCTATCTTGTCTCTACCAGAAGGTTGGAAGGGTTGTTGTATATCGTGATGCCTCAAGAATTGGTTTGGGGTGTGTTTTGATGCAAAGTTGTAAGGTGATAGCATGTGCCTCTAGACAACGTAAGGTGTATGAGAAGAATTATCCCACCCATGATCTTGAATTGGTGGCTATTGTATATGCTTTGAAAATTTGGCATCACTACTTGTATGCGGTTAATGTTGATATATTTACTGACCACAAGAGTCTTCATTGTGTGTTCACCCCAAAAAATTGTAACTTAAGACAAAGAAGATGGTTAGAGCTCCTTAAAGGTGATGATATAAGTATGCATTGTCACCCGACAAAGCTAATATTGTGGTCAATTCTCTAAGTAGGGTGTCTATGGATAGTCTAGCTCATGTTGATGATAGTAGCAAAGAGGTGGCTAGAGAGGTTCATCGGTTGGCAAGATTAAAGGGTTAGGTAGGACGAGGTTGACAATGGTGGTGTAGTGGTTGTTGATGGTTCCAAATCTTCCTTGACTTAGTAGGTAAAGGCAAAACATGATATTGACCATACCTTGCTAGAATTGAAGGCCCTAGTGAGAGATGGTAAAGTGGAGGCTTTCTCCCAAGGGGGAGATGGTTCCCTTAGGTACCAAAGTAGATTGTGTGCGCCAAATGTAGATGATTTGAAAGAATTGATCTTAAAGTAGGCCGATGATTCATCCTATTCCATTCACCTTAGTTCTAAAAGATGTATAGAGACTTGGGGGGAGGTGTACTGGTGGGGTGGTATGAAGAGAGACATTGCCAAGTTGATATCTGGATGTGACAATTTCTAACAAGTGAAGGCCAAACATTAAAGGTCGGGTGGCCTAGCCCAAGATAAAGATATTCCAACTTGGAAATGGGATAAAATTAACATGGATTTTATGGTTAGGTTGTCTAAAACGAGGAATCATTTTGACTCTATTTGGGTTGTTGTGGATAGTATGACAATGTCAGCTCACTTCTTACCAATCAAAACCACTTATGGTGACAAAGATTATGCCAACCCATATATACATGAGTTGGTTAGATTGCATTAGGTTCCATTATCTATCATTTCGGATCATCGTGGAGGTCCTTCTAAAGAGGTGTTGGTAACAAGGTTAAGCTTAGCATGGCCTTTCGTCCTCAAATGGATGGTCAAATCAAGAGGATAATCCAAACCCTTAAGGATACGCTTAGAGCTTGTGTATTGGAGTTTAAGTATAATTAGGATGAACATCTTCCACTCATTGAATTTGCTTACAACAATAGCTACCACACAAGCATTGGTGTGGTTCATTTTGAAGCTCTTTATGGTAGGCGTTGTAGATCCCCAATTGGGTGGTTTGAAGTGGGGAAAATGGCTTTTCTAGGTCTAGATTTGGTCAATGAAGCCTTGGAGAAGGTGAGGTTGATTAGAGAGAGATTGAAAATAGCATAAGTAGACGAAAGTCCTACTCTAATGTGAGGAGAAGGGATCTTGATTTTAAGGTTGGTAATTGGATCTACATGAAAGTCTCACCCATGAAGGGTGTGATTCGATTTAGCAAGAAGGGGAAATTAAGCCTAAGGTTTATGGGTCCTTATTAAGTTTTGATGAGAGTGGATAAAGTTGCATATGAGTTGGAGTTGCCTATTTAGATGGACATGGTTTATCTGGTCTTCCATGTGTCCAAGTTGAGGAAGTGTGTGGGTGGCCCAAGTGTTATAGTACCCTTGGATGTTGTGGGTGTTGCAGAACATAATTTGACTTATGAGGAGGTCTTGGTGGAGATTTTTGATAAACAAGTGAAGAGGTTGAGAAATAAAGATGTAGCGTCTATCAAGGTCTTTTGGAGGAACCAACAAGTTAAAAGTTCCATATCAAAAATCGAGGCAGAGATGAGAAAGCAATATCCGTATCTATTCTACTCTACTCATACCGAAAGTACAAATTTAAGTTCCTTGTATGATTACAGGTCTTAGGTTTCCGTCCTTATGTCACTTTGCATGTATTCATGTTTTTGTTGACAAGTTTGTGGTGATTTTTGACACTCTTGTTGAGATTTTTGAAAATGATGTTTAATTGTATTTGTTGCATTCATGTCAGGCAGAGATCTTCATGATTACTTTTCTTATGTACATTTCTTTGACATTCCAGGATGAATGTTCCCAAGGGGAAGATATTGGGATGCCCCAAAAATTTTCTTTAAAAATGCCTATAGTCACAATTTTTATATATCTCAAAATCTATGCGTGATATCGGAAATCCAAATTCACATTCTCGATAAGGGGGAAAAATTGAGTGAGAAATGGGTATAAACCCAATTTTAAAGGACCCATAGCAAAAAATAATTTTTTCAGAACTTCCTTATCTAGTGTTTGTCCGCACCCTACACGCTACGCGCTAGGGGCGCAAAGCAGTACAAACTAGGCCTGCACGATGGGTCCACATCGCAGACCTATCGCGAACCAGTGTTAGATTTTCCTCAATTTTCATTTCGGCAAAAGTGCTTTGGGGTCATAGCCTCATGCCCATGTATACGTGAAAACATCTATACTTAGCCATTTTTCAACTCTATATCACTCAAAATCCTCTCTAATGAGATAACCAAATATTTCGCCCAAATTTCAAAGATCTCAAGCCTAACTTTGGAACACAAGGATTCTCTTCAAGCCCCAAGTTATCTTTTGTTATGACCTAAGCCTAGGGACTAGACCTGATACAGCGGATGGGGAACCCGAAGGGACCCCAAGCAAGCCTCTTTACATATCATTACACATCCTTGGTAGCAGAGGTAAAAAAATACAATAAGAGATAGTAAATAGGGACAAACGAGGCTAAGGGAAACTTTCATATCATAATCAACAAGAGTCATGAGAGAGTAAGCTCAAACCATAATACATATCATGCCAAACAACACCTCTAAAACTTTGATACTTAGCGGGGGCCAAGAAAAGTTACTGGGCTCACCCTTATAGCCAACATGCATACAAAAGTAGGATAGTCTCAGAATATAGTAGGAGATCATAAGCATCTTCCCTAAAATGGAGGACTCACAAAAGAGCTTGAGTGATGTTGTACTAGACACATGGATGCGTATGATAAAGTGGGGCTCCGATTCCTACATAGAGACATCATGTAGGCATAGAGTATGAGTTAGTACTTTTGAATGTCTATGTAGCATGCAATGCAACAAGTGATAAGCACCACAAAAAAATACATAACATGGGCAATGAATAAACATATAGCAACATGGCATGTATGAATGATACTTGAAGTAAATCATGCTTATATATAAAACATAATACAAGTGTAAGAAGTGACCACTATTAGTGCAATCCAAGGATTACCACCTCCTTGGAGAGATGCACGAGGTACAAACTCATTTATAAGGTTGATAAGGTACGAACCCCCTAAAAAGTTTAATGAGGTACAAATCCCCCCACCATGGTTATCAAGGTACAAATCTCTTAACAAAGTTGCAGAATCCTGCCACCTCCCGAACGAAGCGATCAAGGTACAAACCCATCAACAAGATTACCTGGGCCTACAACCTCCTGAGTGAGGCTTTGTCATCCCCAACAGTATAGCGATAATATCATATATATTCTTTTCATCATCATATACATACATTACTTTCATCATCATATAAATACATTCCTTTTATTATCATATAGTAATTCAACACATAAGATATTTATTGGATATTCAACTCCTTAAGAAATCATAACCGGATGTTTTATCAAACACTTTGTGGGTGTGTATTGCTAGTGTAAAACAATGCAATTCAAGAGTGTAATGATGCTAAAAATTATGTACAACCAACAATAGATACTTTGTAACACCCTTAACATACATCAAAACCCTTCATCAAATCTCACGGTAGTCACAATATCATAAACCCTAACATAGTGTGTAGTGAAATTTATAATAATTAAGACCCATAAGTAAATTAACTTTAAATCATGCAATTTTAGGTAAAATGAAGCTTGGGCATCATGGGTGAAGGAAATACATGAAATAAACCCACATACATTAGCTTTGGAGAATAGCTTGATGAATATTGGAGATTGAGACTTAAAGCTTGAATGAGAACCTTAGAATTCAGATAAGTTTGAGACTTGAATTAAGAAGATAGAATATTATCTAAGTGTTTGGGAGTGTATTTGGGAATGCCTTGAATGATATGAGGGTGAAATAAGGCTAAGTATAGGTATTTTAACGCATGGAAAGACTTAGTCCCACGACCCAAAGCCCTGTACTGAGACAGGGAAAATGGGCAAAATTTGTATTGAGGCACGCCCGAGGCGCGAAAACCTCTCTGGAATTCAATTTTTGGGAAATTGAAATTGCAATTCTTTTGCTCTAAAGTTGGGTTTAGACCCATTTCTCATACAATTAGACCCTGTGAACAACAATATGAAATCAGATTTTCTATATCATGCACATATTTTGAGATATATAGAAATTATGATTTCGGGCACTTTTGAGGAACATTTTCGAGAACTTTTTGGGGTTGTTTCAATATCTCCCCCTTGGGAACATTCATCACTGAATGTCAAATAAATGTATATGATAGACACAAACTTGACAATGTTAGCCCACATAGAGATGCAATAATGCACTTAAATATTATTGCAAAAATCTCATCATAAATGTAAAATCATCATGAACTTGTCAATTTAAACATGAATGTATGCAATGAAATGAGGGATAAACTTAAGGATTGAGATCATATGGAGGACTTAAATAAATACCTTAGGCATGAGTGGAGTGGAATAGGAAAGGATATCGCTTTTGCATGTCTGCTTTGCCCTCCCAAGTAGCACTTTCAACTTGTTGATTCCTCCAAAGGACCTTAACGAAAGCCACATCCTTGTTCCTCAACATCTTCACTTGTCTATCCCTAATCTAAATTGGAACCTCTTAATAGGCCAAATCATCTTCAACAACACCTATAATATTTCAAGAGGCACAATAGCATTAGGGTCTCTTACATATTTACTCAACATGGATACATGAAAGACCGAATGAACAAATTCCATTTCACTAGGCAAATCCAACTCGTAGGCTACCTTACCAACCCTTGTCACCTCCCTATAAGGACCCATATATCTAGGGCTCAATTTACCATTCTTACCAAACCAAGCCACACTCTTCATGGGTGATACCTTTAAATAGACCCAATCACCAACCTTAAACTCAAGCTCCCTCCTTCTCACGTCAGCATAAGACTTTTGGTGACTTTGGGTTGTCCTCAACCTCTCTTTAATCATCCTTACCTTCTATAGCATCCATAACCAGATTCGTACCCAACAAAGCCATCTCTCCAACCTCAAACCACCCAATGGGGGATCTACAATGTCTACTATAAAGGGCCTCAAAAGGAACCATTACGATGCTAGAGTGATAGCTACTGTTATATAGAAACTCAATCAATAGAAGATGATCATACCAACTACCCTTAAGCTCCAATACATAAGGATATCCTCAAGTGTTTACATAGTTCTTTCGGCTTGGCCATCCTTTTGAGGGTGAAAGGTCATACTAAGCTGTACCTTGGTTTTGAGACCTCTTTCGAAGGACCACCAAAAGTATGAACTGAATTATGCATAATTATCCAATATGATGGATAAAGAAAACCCCATGTAATCTCACCAAGTCATGAATGTAGAACCTTGCATAATCTTCAACCCCATATATCGTCTTAACCAGTAGAAATTGAACCAATTTTCTCATCCCATCAACAACAATACATATAGAATCAAAACCCTTCCTACTCTTGGGCAACCTAACCACAAAACCTATGTTAATCTCTTCCCACTTCCAATTAGGAATCTTTATGTATTGGGTTAGGCCATTCAGCCTCTGATGTTCGGCTTTGACATGTTAACAACTATGGTAACCGGATACAAATTTGGCAATGTCACTCTTCATGCCTCCCCACTAATACACCTCTATCAAGTCCCTATACATCTTAGTAGAGAACGAGTGAATAGAATAAGAAGAACCATGAGCCTTATCAAGAATGTTTTCCTTCAAGCCATCAACACAAGGCATACAAAACCTACCCTTGTACCTAAGGACACCATCTTTCCCTTGGAAAAAAACTTCCACCTTGCCATCTTTTACCATTGCCTTCAATTCTAGCAATGAGTGATCAAGATCTTGCTTAGATTTTACCTTCTCAACCAAGGAAGAGTTAGAACCATCAACAACAACAACAACACTAGCATTACCAACCTCTTCCAACCTAAACCCAATCTAGTCAACTGATGGACTTCCCTAGCCACCTCTTTATCACCACCCTTAACATGAGCTAGGCTACCCATAGACACCCTACTCAAAGCATTTTCCACAATATTAGCCTTACCTAGATGATAATGCACACTCATATCATAATCCTTATGAAGTTCTAGCCACCTTCTTTGTCTCAAGTTGAGATCTTTTTGAGTCAAGACATATTGGAGACTCTTATGATTGGTGAACATATCGACATACACCCCATACAAGTAGTAATTCCATATCTTTAATACAAATACAACGGTAGCTAACTTAATATCATGGATAGTATAGTTCTTTTCATGCACTTTGAGTTTTCCAGAAGTATAGGCTATGACCTTACTATTTTTCATTAGAACACAACCCAAACCAACTTTAGAAGAATCAAAATACAGAACAAACCCCTCTAGCCCATCCTGTAGTGACAATATAAGAGCGAACACAAGCTTATCTTTCAATGTTTGGAAGGTCCTTTCACACTCATTGGTCTACACAACCTTAGCCTTCATTTGAATCAGTTTTGTCAAAGGAGAGGTAATCAAAGAGAACCCTTTAACAAACCTCCAATAGTAACCCGCTAAACCTAAGAAGCTCTTACTTTCCAACGGGGTCAATGTTTTAGGCCAATTTCTAATCACATCAGTCTTTTTAGGATCCACCTCAATACCATCTTCTGACACCACATGACCTAGGAAGGCAACTTCTTTCAACTAAAATTCACACTTCTCATATTTAGTATACAATTTAACTTGTCTCAATCTTTACAACACAACCCTCAAATGAACCCTATGCTCCTTTTCACCACAAGAATAGATCAAAATACCATCAATGAATACCACAACAAATAAATCAAGGTAGGGTTCAAATACCTTATTCATTATATCCATGAAGATGTTCGGTGCATTGGTCAACCCAAAAGAAATAACCATAAATTCGTAATGCCCTACCTAATCTGAAATGCCAGCTTAAGAATGTCACATTCACTCACCTTCACTTGTTGATACTCGAACTGAAGATCAATATTGGAGAAGTGGCTAGCCCCTTGCAATTGATCAAACAAATCAATAATCATTGGAAGAGGATACCTATTCCTGATGGTAACCCTATTAAGTTGCTAGTAGTTGCTACACATTCTAAGAGGCCCATTCTTCTTCTTCACAAATAACACCAGTGCACCCAAGGTAATTGTCTAGGCCTAATAAAACCCTTCTCCAACAAGTCTCTCAATTGTTCCTTCAACTCCTTTAACTCCTAGGACCATGCAGTAAGGGGGAATAGAAATGTGTTAAGTATTGAGAAGGAGATCTATACCAAAATCTATTTCTCTTTCGGGAGGAACACCGAGAAGGTCATTTGGAAAGACATCATGAAACTCATTACAATCATAATTGACTCTATGGGATGGACTTTGGACTCCACATCCCTAACCCTCACAAGATGATAAACACACCCCTTAGAGATCAACTTATAGACTTTAATACAAGAGATAAACCTATCCTTGACCATCACATCATAACTCTCTCACTCAAGGATGGGTTCATTTGGGAATTGGAATTTGACCCTATTGGTTCTACAATTGATAAAGGCATAGTGCATAGTATGCATGCAACAAATCCATCCTAAGAATGACATCAAAATCAACCATGTCTAACTCAACATGATCATAAGGCAATATTTTATGCAAAATGCGAATGGGACGATTTCTATATGCCTTTCTGGAAGTAATAGATGCACCAATAGGAGTAGAAAACCTCATATGACCCATGTAACAATTCAAGATAAACACGAAACTTTTTGGCAACAAAAGGGGTAACAAAAGAAAGAGTGGCATCCTATCAATCAATGCATACACATCAAAATTAAAGATTTTCAACATATCGGTAATAATATCAGGCACCTTATCAACCCTTTGCCTCCCATGCAAAGTATAAAATTGATTATGCCTTATGTTACCATCTTATTAGCCACATCTCCCTAAAGGAACCATATAAGTACCTTGTAGACAAATCTCCTTACTATTATTGTGATTTTAAGGGCAATCCATCACCTTATACCTAACTTCCGCACAATAATAACAAGCATTGGTATCCCTCAAGCATGGGCCACTATGACCTCTACCATATTTTGGATAACTACCAGTAGGAACCATACCCCTAGCATCTTGGGACCTTAGAATATTACTGGCAACCCTCTTATTAGATGCATGAGAAGACCCTTGGCCTTGATGGAACCGACCACCCTTTGGAAACTTTACATCAAAACGGGCCCTCTTGGCCTTATGACCCATCCTCTTCCTCAACTTTTCCCTCTCTAATTGTTTGGCATAGGTCATAAAACAGGATAATTCCATATAACTAATCAACATGGCAGATTGGCACTCCTCACTCACAAAGTCGGACACATCCATCACGAACTTATTTATTCTAGATCTTAAGTCGACAACCAAGTGTGGAGCATACATTAAGAGTTGGTTGAACTTGAGACCATACTCCCTCACACTCATTGACCCTAGTCTCAAATTCATAAATTCCACCAATTTGTCTTCCCTAAGCTCAAGAGGGAAGAATCGATTAAGGGAAGCCACCTTGAACTCTTCCACCATATAGTTGATTACCATCTCTTTATTCCATTGATTATAGCATAATTGTGTTACCCTTTTGAGTTGGTATGCCACCAACTCCACCTTATCCTCCAACTCACACCTATGATAGCCAAAATCTTGTAGACCTCATCAATGAACTCTTAAGGGTCCTCATCTACCTTTGACCCATAGAATTCTAGGGGATTCATCATCATGAAGTCTCTCACCCGAGAATCTAGCATAGGAGATGAGGGGCTTAGGCCCCTTGGTTGGCTTGGTTAGCCACAAATTGTGCAAGCAAAGTGAGAGCATCTCGAAGCTCACCATGGGTAGGTTGCTCATTGGGTTTGCGGACTCTTTTTCCTCTTATGCTAGGCATGATATAACATAGAAAAAAACAATCATTAGAGTGGAAACCTTTATTTAACTCTATAGCATGACTTAGAACATAAAGAAGGGAATATTTCCTAAAACAGCTCGTAGACTCTTACTTATAGTTATTGCACAACACAACTATAAATAGGACTCTAATCGATGTAGTGTGTTAGACTCCTAGGATCTTACAAACTAGTACTCTGATACCAAGTTAATCAAGACCCAAACCTAGGGCCTAGATATGACACACTGTATGGGGAACCCAAAAGGATCCCAAGCAAGCCTCTTAACATATCATTACACATCCTTGGTCGTGGAAGCAATAAAATAGAACAAGAAATATTAAAAAGGGATAAAAGAGGCTAAAGAAACTTTTATATCATAATCAACAAGAGCCAACAATACCTTTAAAACTTTGATACTTAGCAGAGGCCAAGATAAGTTACCAGGCTTACCCTCATAGTCAACATTCATACAAAAGAAGGATAGTCTTAGAACATAATAGGAGATCATAAGCATCATTCTCGAAATGGAGGACTCACTAAAGAGCTTGAGTGATGTCATACTAGCCACATGGAGGTAGATGACCAAGTAGGACTCCGATTTCTATATGGTAACATCATGTAGGCATAGAGTATGCATTAGTACATTTGAATGTACTAAGTATGTAGAATGCAATACAGCAAGTGATAAGCACCATAACAAAATGCATAACATAGGTAATGAATAAGCATATAGAAATATGACATGTATGAATGATACTTGAAGTGAAATCAAGCATATATATAGAATATAATAAAAGTTTAAGGAGTGACCACTATCAGTGCAATCCAAGGCCTACCATCTCCTTTGCGTGGCGCATGAGGTACAAACCCCTTCATGAGGTTGATGAGGTACAAACCTCCCATCAAGGTTGATGAAGTACAAACCACCTACCAAGGATATCAAGGTACAAACCCCTTGACAAGGTTGCACGAGCCTGCCACCTCTCAAGTAAGGTGATTGAGGTACAAACCCCTTAACAAGGTTACACATGCCAATAACCTCCCCAGTGAGGCTTGGTCATCCCAACACTATAGAGATAATATCATATACAGATATTCCTTTCATTATCATATATATACATTCCTTTCACCATTATATACATACATTCCTTTCATCATCATATACAAACATTCCTTTCATCATCACATATATACATTCCTTTCATCATCATAAAGTCATTCAAATCATAAGATATGCATTAGACCTTCAATTCATTAAGAAATCATAACTGGATATTTTATCAAACACATGGTAGGTGTGCTGTACTAGTGTAAAACCATGCAATTCAAGAGTAGAATCATGCTAGAAAATTCAGTTTAAAACTATCAATAGATACTTATTAACATCGTCAAGCAATATACATCAAAATCCTTTGTTAAATTCCACAATTGATCTTGGTTTCATAGCTCAAAACATGCTAAAATAGTCATAATTTCATAAGTCTAAACATAGTGTGTAGTGAAATTCATAATAATTAACACCCATGAGTAAATAAACTTTAAATCATACCTTTCTAGGTAAAAGGAAGCTTGGGCATCATGGGTGAAAGAAACACATGAAAGAAACCCATATACCTTAGCTTTGGAGAATAGCTTGATAAAGATTGGAGATGGAGACTTGAAGCTTGAATGAGAACCTTACAATCAGGATGAGTTTGAGACTTGAATTTAGAAGATAAAATATTATCTAAGTGTTTAGGAGTGTATTTGGGAATGTCTTAAATAATATGAGGGGGAAATAAGGTTAAGTACATGCATTTTCAAGTGACATGCCATGGGCACGAAAACCTCTCTGGAATTCGATATTTGGGAAATTAAAATTGTTATTCGTTTGCTCTAAAATCAGAGTTAGACCCATTTTCTACTCAATTTGACCCCTGAATAAGAATATGAAGTCGAATTTTTGCTATCATGCATAGATTTTGAGATATATGAAAATTACGATTTCAGGCACTTTCAAGGCACATTTTTGGGCATTTTGGTCATTTCATTTTAAGCTTAACTCAAGGAAACCCAAGTATGAGGTATGTAGGTTTCATCCATTAGTTTCTTTCACTCATGGAGTCCAATCTTCCTATCTAAGAAATTTCATGTTTGCAAGTTGTATCTTCTATGGGCATCTCTTATTATGGATTTAGATCATACATTTTGTTAGGATTTTATGAAATTTTCATTGACTATTCATATTTATCTATTTGAAGTTTATATTATGAATTGGTTTTGCCTCTTGAGACTATGAATATTTTGAGCTGTGAAACTATGATCTATTATGAGACTTGAGGATGGATTTCAAGGTATCTTACATGAGGGTTTTAATATATATTTGTGGGTTTATTTACATTGAGTTTTCTCATAATATTTCACTCTTAAATTTCAAGATTTTGAACTAACATTACAGATCCACCAAGTGTTTAATAAAATGTCTTGACAAAGGATTCTCAAGTTATTGATGAACTACCACATGGTTTATAACTCAAGTGACTTTATGATGATTAAGAGATTGCATGTATGCATTGCATTCATGAAAAATATCTATAGTGTTGCAAGTTGACTATACCTTGTTGGGGGGTAACATGTCCTATCACTTTGTTAAGGGGGTGACATGCCTCAACCACCTTGTTGGGGGTGACATGCCCATACTACCATGTTAAGGGGTAGATACCTCAACCATCTTGTTTGGGGTGATTTGCCCATACTACCATATTGAGGGGTAGATACCTCGACCACCTTGTTGGGGGGTGACATGC
>JAOTQJ010102183.1:0-11483 GCA_025642045.1 Solanum sejunctum
CCCAGGCTCACGGGAGCGCGTGGCACCATCGCCTCGGCTCCATAAACGGGCATGATGACCTCTATGCTTTATGCTATGTGCTTTATTATGCGTGATCGCTTGGCACCTTTGCCCTAGTTCACGTAGATCGTTTGAGGGTTTGTGTGGAGACTGCAGATTTGAAACTTCTGGTGTTATGCTGTGGTATGGCGCGCATATGGAGGTCGCCATCGTTCCCGTTCGATGTGCATTATTTTGATGTTTGAAAAGAATAAATATTTTTATGTTGACATATAGGTTTGACTTTTATACTATTATATCTGCATTATTATTTTAACTCTCATTTTGGTTTTCCTGCTTTACATACTTGGTACGTATTTCGTACTGACCCCCTCCTTTCGGGGGTTGCATTCATGCTCGCAGGTATAGACGAATAGGCTAGAGGATCGTCTTCTTAGGACCTCCGTCTGTAGTTGAAATGCTCCCTAGCATCAGGAGTAGACAGTTTGGTATATGTTTGTAAATGTTTTGTTTGTATTTTGCATTTATGTATGTATATATACTCGAGGTTATGACGGGGCCCTGTCCCGTCGTATAGTCTATTTTTTGTACATAGAGGTCTGTGGATACATGTGGGTGTGGGAATTTATGTTGGTCTGATCTCATTTGTATGATATGTTTTTGGGGCGGCTCTGCCGCAGCGGTGACCTTGTCGGTCCACGTATGTATTTGTATATCTGTTGTTATGGCTATATCTGTTACTGTCGGGTTCGCTGTTTGTAGGTGGGATTGGTTAGAAAAACAGAGGAAACTCTGTCAAAATTTTTGTGAAATCCCTTAGCTGTCGTAGGTGGAGATTCAGTATAAGTGTTTGTCTCGGTGTCCTATAGTCACCATTCACGGCCCTTTGGGTTGGGTCGTGACAAAAAGTTGGGTTGGGTTAGGCCTTGACCCGTTCTATAACCCATTACTCAACCCATTTTGACTGAAGTAAATTTGAGTTGGGTTGGGTCTTGACCCGTTTGTTGTCTTGACCTATTATAATCTGCTCAAATTTTACCCAACCCGCTCAATTGCCACCCCCAGGCATCAATCTTTTTGTTGTTTCACATTCATATGCCTATAGAGTTGTTTGCTTCATGATTTCAATCATATTAAAGTTTCTCAAAATAATTTGGATCTCACATCAAGAAGAAATTAGATCGAAAAAGCTAAAGAAGGAATGATATCAAAATATAACATCAATGAGTTTTCCATTATGAGATTATCATTGGTCATGGCTATACATGGATATTTCAAACAAGGAATAGATGTGCCTCAGTTAAATCTCAATCATTGCCCTATTAGGGAGTATGGCTGCATATGGATGTAAATTGAAGTAGAGAAAATGCATCCAACTAAGAGAAACTTACTTAACGAAAAAATATTTCTTTCAACTATCAATTAAAAAGGGAAGTACTGCAATTAGATACCATACCTTATTGTCTGTATATTCATTTAAAATATGATCCCTTCCTTGCTTCTTGTTATTCTCCTTCAATAGGGAAAGAAGAAAAAAGAGCAGTTAAACATAGATACTATCCGTAACTTGAAAAAAAATTGATTTATCTTCAAAAAAGGCTTTGCATAAAATTTTCCTGCTTCTCAAACCAAATCATTGTTAAAATATAATAAACATTATTTTTCATCGTTTTATCCACATAGAATTTTGTTCTTCATGTAGTTTATATTTAAATTGGCAGACAATTTTTTTTAACATGTTAAAACAACCACACTAAATGAAGACAGGACTTGAGAACTTAAAATGAATAATCATTTCTCCTTAGATTTTCCTGAGTTATAGAAGGTTTGTGAAAGGCAATTCAAGTGAAACATACTACTTTCTATGATGTGTAACTCTTACAATTTTTTTTTAATAGAGATTGTTTGATTCTAATTAAGCTATTTAATATTCTATTTCAGTGTAAAGAATTCATTATTCACTACATTCTAGTATGATAAAAGAAAATTTTTGTTTAGCTACTCTCCAAATATCTTAGTGAAAACACTTTTGAACTCTAGGTTTAATCGTTTCCTAATTCTATAATCTACAACAATGGCCTTGGATCATCTTTTCCTAACAACCCCCATAGTTGTGATGTTGTGGAGCCACTTTATTACATATATAGGTTCCAATATTGATGGACAAAATTTATCAACTACCACTGTACAATGGTAGAATTTTTCTATGGGTTAAGATGGAAGATGATCCTGAGGGCTATTCCTACTATTATTGTGTGGGAATTATCAAAGAAATGAAATAGCATAAGGCATGGGAAAGTTCCAACATATGATAAGATGTTTCATGGGTGCATCATAGCCTTATAGTTGCTGATCAAGGTAACGTTTCCTCATTTGAAAACTATGCCTCTGTCTTGGAAGAATTGTAATGAGTTTCTACAAGGGCAGAGGCCAATTATACAGTGCAAGGTGGGTTAATTGGAAGGTGCCTGATCCAAGATGGGTTAAGGTTAACACTAAAAGAGCTAGCAAGGAAAACCCAAGCATCAATACATATGATTTTTGCCTAAGAAATGAGTTTGGTAACCATATCTATACTGAATCATGAAACATAGGGGCACACAAAAGTATCTATGTTGAAGCAACAACCATTCTAAAGGCCTTAAAGTAGTATAAAATACATAAAAGTAGTGCCATAAATAAACAAACTCAGACTACAGAAATTATGCTTAAGGTGTGGAAAATTCCACGGGAAACTGTGCAAATATAGAGGAAATTCAGTGCGTAATGGGGTCAATTAACACAACTGCATCATATATTTAGAGAAGCAAATAGTTTAATAGATTACATAGTTAAATATTGCTATATCAAGACACATGCAAGTTCTTTTTCACAACTGCCCAGTATGACTAGGAGGATTCTCAACTTAGATAAATATCAGATCTCTATCCTACGAATTTACATAAATATAAGATCCCTATCCTACGAATTTAGATAAATATAAGATCCCTATCCTACGAATTTCAATAATGCATAAGCTTTGATGATACTGACATAAGTGATACAAGTGTGTTCCAGAAAGATACATAATAGGATGCATATACAAAAAATTAGTGTCCTATCATTTCAAGGAATTCTATAATAACATTTCCTAACAAAGCACAACTAACACAACAACTTACACACAACATTTGGAGTAAAAGGTTGTGCAAAACATGTTTAGGCATGTATTAAAAAGGAGAATTGCAAAACATGGCTAGGCTTCTATCAGAAAAGAGAATGACCAAGCCATCATTAAGTGTGAAATTTAAACACCTCAAGCGTGTGATGGAGAATACACCAATCGCTATATAAAGTGGACAAGATTCAACATTTTCAGATCATTGGTAGATGATTTGGGCAAAACAGTCAAAAGGAGATGACACTTATAGATTGAGATGGATAGAGATGCAAAGCCTGTGTTCTAAATAAAAATGTGGAGGCCAAGATGGATCATCACAAGGAGTACTTGGAAAAATACAACATCAAAAATGGAATCGAAACAAGTGCAGAAAAGGAGAGGAAGCGATATACTCAGCAAAGCATCACATAAAGGAAGATGCAGAACATAAGAATATGCAGGGGCTTCGAATCTGAAGATGGAAAGTGAAAGGCCACATTTGAAAGTTAAAGGGTTAAAGATAGGAAAACGGGAAATGGTTGTATCTAGAAAACCCTACATTGTAGGGTATATACTAGTACTTCTAATTACTCTCTCCTCCAGGGTGACTCAAACCCTTAATAAAGAAATGTGATGGCGGAGAAGCAAAACAACTAATAAGTAATAAAATATCTATATCCTTTATTACATGACATCATAACAGACAATAAAATGCCAAAATCACTAATAAATACAAAATAATAAATAATAATTCACAAATAAAAACCAAAAAGCTTAGCAAACCTTGAGTGCATAAATACTAATGAACAATTACTCAATAATGGAATTTTCCTTCGAAATTTAGTCATCGTTGAGGAATGCAATATTTTTGAGTTTCGCCATCAAAATAACACAAATATAAATCTTTCCATTCTTCTTCTTTTGTTTGAAAGTACCTTTGACAAAAATGATAAAACATATGTGTGTGTATATATATATATATATTTAAAGGTGAGTCACCTACTTGCTTAGCTTAAATGGCTAACTAAACAGAGATGAGGCCTGACGTCAAATTTGTCCAAGTTCTATTATGAATAAAGTCCGTGTTAAGGGTGTAACTTTGACCCAATTTTTAGCATCACACGTGGACTATATTTTCATCCAAAGAAGTATATTAAAATATCCCAAAGATATCACAATTTCTTTGATAATTTGGGCCAAAACTAACTAAGAAAAAGAGGAAAAAATGGGCAACTAACTAAGAAAAAGAGGGAAAAATGGGCAACCAAGACACAACAAATTTGAACCCAATTAGGCCCAAGTGAAAGGGCAAAGCTGCTGCATCACCACCTTAACAATATAAGGCTTAAACCACAGAAGAAAGTTGGCCAAAATCCCCTTTAAAAAGGCTTACATATAGCACCTTTAAGTCATTCTTAGACTTGGAAAAATTTCAGCTTTCACAAACCTTCTCTCTACAGTTTATTAACCTAGCAAAGCAGCCACAAGGGAACTTATAGGTTTCTTGGAGAAGCCCTACACCTTGAAGGTAGAGTTAAATAAGTTTACATATGTGTTTAGTATGGTTTTCGTATGAAAAATAAGAAGTATATGCTAGTATGTTTGTGCTAGAAATTTGGACAACATGTATCCTAAGGATTGTTGTGAATTTTTCTTGTTATTTAAGAGGATTTTTTCTTCTTGGTTAGTTAAGTTATAATGTAAGACTTATATTTTTAACAAGGTTTAGTTTTTTAGTGATGTAACTTAGCATATGCACCATTTCTACAGTCTGCGAAATTAAGTTCTTCTGTGATATTGTAATTGTGCTCATAATAAGAACTTGTGGGCTTATTGATTGAAGGCTATGGTATCACGTCCTCCACCTATTTTGAGGACTATTTTTGAATCGTTCTAGGAGTTTTTGTATGTATAAATATTTTGGAAACTGTTTGGTTGATGTTGGTAAATGTTTGGAATCATCAACTTCGTAATGTAGCAAAGGGACGTAACATTATGCCGCCTACTTGTATGTTGCATAGAATTGTTATGTGTTGTAGTTGGTGGGCTGTTGTAATACTGTTATGGTACTAAAATAGGATGCATATGATATGTATATGAGAAGGTGTATTATAAAATATGATTAGGAGCATAAAAGTTAAAAGAATACGCTCGGGTTTATAAATACCCGCTTGTTTCCCATGTGTTGTTTTCCTATGAGATTGGGCTACCAAGATGTACTTATTAGCTACTAATGCTAGTTTTATCACCTGCTATGTTGTAGATAAATATTTGGAGGAAGGGAAGGTTATCTTGAGGTAATAGCGAGGTCGCACAGCTAGGTATGTAAGGCTCCTTAATTTCGTATTACTTGGTATGAAATCTAGATTCTTCCTTAGCACATAAAGATACATACCAACTACGACACAACTATTAACCGAGTCTTCACTCTTTCATATGCTCATATACAGCCATACATACTCACCTTTAAATCTACATACATGCTTGGATACCAAGTTACATGGGTTCTTATTGCTAAATAAAGTTCACAAGCAGTTTCATCTCATATGCATTTCATTATTTGTGTAACGTAGTCTTTTCATTGTCATATTGTCTTGTTTGAGTATCTACATGTCACATGCTACATATATATCCCTACAACTCTAATATTGTGACCACCAAAAGAACCATCTCAAAGGTAATTGAAAGGTAAAGTATATTGTTTATTGATGGGTGGAAGCCCAATGGGTGGAAGAATCACCTAGCCAGGGATAATCCTATCACAGGGGGTAGCCCAAGGGGTTAAGGAAGAGCCTACCCAGGGCCGATCCCGATATAGTTTTATCAGTGATCAGCTAGACATTTGTATTAGATACTCTGCACAGATTATACAGTAAAGGTAAAATGATAAAAAAAACATAAAGTACATAATGCCATAGTACAACTAAAGTTATCTCTTATCCTACACCAGTTCAGAGTTTTATTTGAGTTGTTACTTCATATACAGTATCTTATGCCCTATATATTCAGTACATTATCTCATACTGGCATCCCTTATGGGGGACCTGTATTTTATGCTGCAGGTACAGGTGCTAGTAGATCTCCCCAATAGGAGCATAGGATCTCTAGCTGCTGTTACAAAGCTCCAGGTTGCTTTAGAGTTTGTGTGTCTAGAGCTTATATTTTTGTATTATATAGTTAGTTTAGAGGGTCTGTCCTGACCCTTATCAGATACTTTTCCTTATCTGGAGGTTTTGTAAACTACATAAATTAAAGTGTGGTCATGTCTCGTACTTTAACCACCGTGGCCCCAACGACCTATCTTTTAACTTGTTATCACTGTTTATCTTCTTAAGGGCATGTCAAATGTAGAAATTCCTTAAAATATGTATAGAAAGTGCATAGATACAAGTTGGTTCTCCTGAGCCTCATCGGTAATGGGTGTCAGTCCACCCTAACAGGGCATTGGGTATGATAGAAGTGGTATCAGAGCGGGTCATCCTAGGAAGTCTACAAAGTTGTGTCTATGTAGAGTCTTGTTTATTAATGTGTTGTGCACCACATTTATAAGCAGGAGGATACATGGCATTTAAGAGCCATTACTTGCTTTTCATGTTTTAGATCATGCCATAGAGCCAAATGTAATAGGTGCAATATGTCTAACTCCTAAATTATTTTGTACAGCAAGTATGCCACACACTAGGAAAAACAAAGGTAAAGGGAAAAGAGTAGAAATGGTGGTTGGTATACCCAGTCAGGTGAGATAATGAAATGAAGTTCAAAAGGAGATCTATCACAGACATCTCCAACTCCTCTAGCTCCTAATGAACCCAAAAGTAGTGAAATTCCCCCAGAACTACCTATTGATGCTACCATGTAGGATTTGAGAAATGCAGTCCAACTATTGACCTGTATAGTGACTGGACAAGGTCAAAGATAGGAAGGTACAGTTATAGGTACAGGTGGTGCGAATAGGTTAGGTGGCATGAGGATACGTAATTTCCTTAATTTGGACCCTCCATCTTTCACTAGTTCAGATCCTAATAAAGATCCCCATGACTTTATTGATCAGATTTAGCGCGCTTTAGATGTTATGCATATGAGTGGTACAAAAGCTATCGAGTTAGCGACATATAGGTAGAAAGGTGTGGCTATATTATGATATGAAGCTTGAAAGCAATCTAAGTGTATAGATGCACCCCCAATTACCTAGAAAGAATTCAAAGAGGCATTTCTTGACCATTATTTGCCATTAAAGATCTGAGAGACCCATGCAGATCAGTTCATGAACCTCCAAAAAGGGAATATGAGCGCGAGGGAGTATAGCCTTCAATTTACTTCCCTTGCAAGGTATGCTCCTAATGTAGTTGCTACTATGGAAGATAGAGTTCATCGATATTTACATAGGTTGGATACGCATTTGTTCAAATACTGTACCATTGCTTCCTTGAACAAAGACATGGATATAGCAAGAATGCAATCTTTTGCATAGAAATTGGAGGATCAGAGGCAAAGGAGAAGGACACAAGAGTTAGAAAGGGTGCAATCTAAGAGGGATAGGTTTACAGGGAAGTTTGCAGCGTTCAAAGGTGAGCTTATGCCTCAATTTTCTAATAGACCACCTAGGACATCATCCTCCTACTCTGCAGCTAGTGCTCTATCGCAACTTCAGGGGTCTAGGAGAAATCAGTTTGGTCCAAGAAGTGAATGGCAAGGTGCTCGGACAATGGGATATTCAGCAGGCTAGGAAATGACACCTATGCAGCCTTATAAATAGTGTGGAATAATTTATTCAGGTACATGTCATGTTAGGACAGACGCTTGTTATTGGTGTGGTGCGCTAGGGCATATGATAAGAGATTGCTCGAGGAGGCACATGGGTGATATAACACAGTCGACTGGGTTAGCTGTTGCATAATAAGTAGGGGTTAATAAGAACCTATGGGTCATAGTAGAGGTGGTAGACAGGAAACTAGATCTAGCGAATTCTATAATCGCACTTATGCACTGGGGAGTCGCCAAAATTTGGAAACTTTACCTTATGTGGTCATAGGTACATTGTCCATCTTTTCACATAATGTGTATGCATTAATTAACCCTAGTTCTACACTATCATACATTACCCCACCAGTTTCTAGAAAGCTTAAGAGAGCACCAAAATTATTGAACAAGCCATTTGAAGTGTTTACACCAACCGGTGAATCTATTATGGCTAGAAGGGTTTATTATGACTATGTAGTAATTGTTTGTGACAGTGACACATTGGATGACCTTATTAAGCTAGAAATGATGGAATTTGATGTTATAATAGGTATGGATTGGTTAGATTCTTGCTATGCCACAATGGATTGCTAAACTAAGAGAGTATGCTTCCACTTTCCAAATGAGGCAGTTCTTGTTAGAAGGCAATGTTGGGGTGCCAAAGTTTAAGTTTATCTCTTATTTTAAGGCAACAAAAATGTTATTCAAGGGGTATATATGTCATTTAGTTAGAGTAAGGGATTTGGAGGCAGATTCACCAACTCTTAAATCAGTTGCCATGGTGAATGAATTTGTTGATGTGTTCCCTGAAGAACTCCCAAGCTTACCTCTAGAATGAGAAATAGATTTTGGTATTGACTTACTTCCAGGCACTTGACCCATTCCCATCCCTCCATATAGAATGAACCTGGCAGAATTGCATGAATTAAAAGAGCAGTTAAAACTCTTATTATAGAAGGGTTTTATAAGACCTAGTGAGTCCTCTTAGGGTGTACCAGTGCTATTTGTAAGCAACAAGGATGGAACCTTGAGAATGTGTATCGACTATTAATAATTGAATATGGTAACAGTTAAGAATAAATATCCCCTCCCCAGTATTGATAATTTATTTGATAAATTACAGGGTGCCAAATGCTTTTCAAAAATTGATTTGAGATCAAGTTATCACCAAGTGAGGGTGAAGGAGAAAGATATATCAAAGACTGCTTTCATAACATGCTATGGTCATTTTGAATTTCTTGGTATGTCATTTGGGCTAATGAATGCACCAGTGGTTTTTATGGATCTGATGAATAGGGTATTCAAGCCATTATTGGATATGCTTGTGATAGTGCTATATATGTTTGTATATTTAAGATCAGAAGAGGACCACACAAATAACTTGCAATAGGTGTTATAGATTCTTCGTGATCGACAGTTGTATGCCATGTTTTTTAAATGTGAATTTTGGCTAAAATTAGTGCCATTCTTGGGTCATATTATGTTTGATGAGGGAACAAGGTTGATTCACAAAAGATAGAGGCTGTGAAAGATTGCCCAAGACCAATAACACCCACGGAAGTTCAGAGCTTCCTAGGTTTGGCAGGTTATTACAGGAGGTTTATTGAAGGTTTTTCTTCTATTTCTGCACCTCTAACAAAGTTGACACATAAGGCAGCCAAGTTCTAATGGAATGATACCTTTGAAAGGAGCTTCCAGGAGCTGAAAAATAAGCTAACTGCTGCACCTGTGCTAGTACTTTCGGAAGGCACTGAGGGGTATGTAGTGTATTGCAATGCTTCAGGAGTTGGCTTAGGGTGTGCACTAACACAACATGGCATAATAATTGCTTATGCATCTAGGCAACTATGACCACATGAGAAAAACTACCCAACACATGATCTTGATCTAGCAGTGGTTGTATTTGCTCCGAAAATATGGCGCCACTATTTGTATGGGGTTCACATCTACATATATATTGATTATAAGAGCCTGCAATATATCTTTAAGCAGAAAGACTTAAACTTAAGACAACGAAGATGGCTAGAGATAATAAAAGATTATGACATTGAGATATCATACAATCAAAGGAAGGCAAATGTGCTAGCCGATTATCTAAGTCGTAAGGCAATCACGAATACTGATGATCAAGCTATGGTAAGTCAAAGAGTGGCTAAAGATCTACATCAGCTAGCTAATTTAGGAGTTCGCCTTCTTGAAACTCCAAAGGAATGGGTTATTGTGCATCATATTATGGAGTCTTCATTGTAATAGAGGTTAAAGAAAAATAGTTCGAGGATCCTATTCTATGATAGCTTAAGGAAAAGGTGAGTCAGGGTACAATAAAGGGCTTTGACCTTGCACAAAATGGAGTACTTTACTACTAAAATAAATTATGTGTGCTTGGTATTAATAGATTAAGAAAGAGGATAATGTAAGAAGCCCATCATTTCCAATATTCCATACAACTAGGATCAACCAAGATGTACCATGACTTGAAGGGAATGGTTTGGTGGGAAGGCATGAAAAGGGACCTTGCAGAATTCTTTGCTCAATATCCAAATTGCTAACAAGTGAAAGTAGAACATCAAAAGCCAAGAGGTTATATGCAGTTTATAGAACTTCCAATATGGAAGTGGGATATGATCAGTATAGATTTTGTTATTGGGTTGCCTAGCTCAATTCAAAAGTTTGACTCCATATGGGTAATAGTTGACAGACTTACAAAGTCAGCACACTTCTTGCTAGTTAGGAATGATTATATAACTGAAGAGTATGCCAAGCTATACCTTAAAGAGATAGTCAGGTTACATGGAGTTCCACCTCCATTATATCTGTTCGAGGAGCTCAATTCACTACAAAGTTTTGGAAGTCCTTTCAAAGGGATTTAGGGACACAAGTGAATTTGAGTACAACATTCCATCCTCAAACAGACGGTCAAGAAGAACACACCATTTAGACACTTGAAGATATGTTGCAATATTGTGTATTGGACTTTAAACATAGTTGGGTGGACCATTTGCCACTTATTGAGTTTGCCTATAATAATAGCTACCATGCGAGTATCAAGGTGTCACCTTACGAAGCTTTGTATGGAAGGAAATGTAGGTTTCTAATTAGATGGTTAGAAGTGGATGAAACCACCTTACTTAGGCCAGATATAGTACAAAAATCCATGGAAAAAGTTAAGGTAATATAGCAGCGGCTAGAAACAACCCAAAGTCGTCACAAATCATATACAAATGCTGGGAGGAGAGGACTAGAATTCTCAATAGGGGATTGGCTAATTTTAAAGGTGTCGCCAATGAAAGGGGTTATGAGATATGGTAAGAAAGGAAAACTTAGCCCATGTTACATAGGACCATATCATATTATTAAGAGATTCGAGCAGGTTGCATATAAACTCGAGCTACCCCATAAGCTTTCAATGGTTCATCCAACTTTTCATGTCTCAATGCTTCAAAAATGCATAGGTAATTCATGTCGTATCACTACTATTGAGGATGTGTAGGTTATGGGAGATCTGACATATGAAGAGGTACCTATTCCTATTCTAGATCGTCAAGTTAAGAAGCTAAGGAATAAAGAAATAGCTTTAGTAAAAGTACTTTGGAGAAACCAGCAA
>JAOTQJ010102194.1:0-11483 GCA_025642045.1 Solanum sejunctum
CTAGGTTATAAAGGAATTTGGCTTGGTAAGTGTTCACGTGCCCCTATCGGGCACTGGTCACGACCCCAGGGTGGGGTATGACATAAGGGTAATTGGGATGAATATTTTTCACTCATTGAGTTTGCTTACAACCATATCTACCACTTAAGCATTGGTATGGCTCCCTTTGAAGCTCTTTATGGTAGGCGTTGTAGATCCCCAGTTGAGTGGTTTAAAATGGGGTAATAGATTTGCTAGGTCCAAATTTGGTCATAGAAGCCTTGGAGAAGGTGAGGTTGATAAGGGAGAGGTTTAAAATAGCCCAAAGTAGACAAAAGTCCTATTCCAATGTGAGGAGAAGAGATCTTGAGTTTAAGGTTGGTGATTGGGATTATTTGAAGGTATCACCTATGAAGGGTATGGTTCAATTTGGCAAAAAGGAAAAATTGAGCCCAAGGTTTGTGGGTCCTTATAAAGATTTGAGGAGAGTAGGTACAGTTGCATATGAGTTGGAGTTTCCTATGGAGATGGACATGGTTCATCTGGTCTTCTATATGTCCATGTTGAGAAAGTGTGTGGGTGACCCAAGTACTATAGTGCCCTTGGATGTTGTGGGCGTTGGAGAAGATACTTTGACCTATGAAGAGGTTCTGGTGGAGATTTTGGATAGATAATTGAAGAGGTTTAGAAACAAAGATGTAGCTTCCGTCAAGGTCCTTTGGAGGACTCAACAAGTTGAAAGCGCCACATTGGAAGCCCAATCGGACATGAGAAAGCTATATCCATATCTTTTCCACTCTACTTTAAACAAAGATACTAATTTAAGTCACCTATATGATTTCAAGTCTTAAGTTTCATCCCCTATGTCATTTTGCATGCATTCATGTTTATTTTGACAAGTTTATGGTGATTTTGACATTCATGTTGAGACATTTTGAAAGAAATGTTTAAAAGCATTGTTGCATTCATGTTGGGCTGAAATTTTCATGATTGCTTCTCTTATACATATTTTTTTAACATTCGGGGATGAACATTCCAACGGGGAGATATTTAACTGCCCCAAAAATGTGCTTCGAAAATGCCCATAATCTTAATTTTCATGTATCTCAAAATTTATCCGTGATATCAAAAATTCAACTTTATATTCTTGATCAGGGTGCAAAATTGAGTCAAGATGGTATAACCCAGGTTTTAGAAGACCCATAGCAAAAAATTAATTTTTGCTATTTTTTCACAAACTAGTAGGGATTCGCGATGGCTTCACGACGCAGACCATCGTAGAGTAGTGTCAATACTTCCTTAATTTTCTATTTCGATCTAAGGGAATTGGAGTCATGGACCCATGTCCATTTACACATTAAATATCCCCTACCTAGCCATTTTTCAACTCGATATCACTCAAAAATTCTCTCTAAAACCTCTCAACCATTTTATCATAATTCCCATCCAAATTCAAGTGTCTCAAGCTTAATTCCGGATCTCAAGAACTCCATTTAAGCTTCAAGTCTCCTTCAAGTCTAGATCAAAGAATCCCCAAATTTAGGTATGTGGGTTTCATCCATTGTGTCCTTTCACCCATGAAGCCCATCCTCCCTATTTTATGAACATTGTATGATTTGAAGATGTATTACTTATAGCTATCTATTATTATGAAATATGAACATGATTTATATTGGGGTTTTACCAAACTTGGTTGATTATGCATGAATATTTATTTTAAGCTTATACATGATTCAAGCTATGAAATATATGAGCTATTATGAAGTTTTGATATGATTTATAAGTTACCCATGATGATGTTTTACCATGATGTTGGTGGGCTGATTTACATGACTTTAAGATGTATTGATTTTACTATTTCATGATCTATACTCTTGTATTTTGTATGATTTAAACATGTTCTTACATGTTCCCACCAAGTGTTTGATGAAATGTCAAGTCAAGAATTCTCAAGTTATTTACTATGGGCTTTCAAGTATGTTATGAATTCATAAAATTATCTATGAATATGCAAGTATGAAGTTAAGCCCTATTTTCAAGATTTACCTATTGTGAGCCATTCATGTTAAAGCAAGGGTTCATGTATAATTATGATCTATTTTCATGTTTAAGTTAGGGTCACCATTAGAGGTCGGTATGTTTAAGAGCTACTCATGTCATGATTCCATATTTAGTATAAATTATTAAAGTTATGATTATTTCAAGTATTCCGTGAGATTAGACTTAGCACCGATAGATTGGATGTCGGCATAGACTATCTTCAAGGGTGCATACTCCTTTCCTCAAACTATGTGCCAACATATGATTATGTTATATCCTTGCTACACTAGTAGATCCATTTAGTAAACTTAAAATCCACCCCAAAATGGGACAGGTTCCCGTAATGGGGGGGTTACTTCTCTAAAATGGGACAGGCTCCCACAAGGTGAAGTATGGTTTACCTTGGCAAGTAGAACACCTTTTTACCGATGAGGAGTAATCATCGGGATTCCAAGTTATAGCTCGCTTGGTCTTATTTTGTCTGTTAGGGTCTCTTCCTACACATGTATCATATTCTATGCAAGTTGAGTGATTTACAAGCTTGTTTTAGTTCAAGTATTGACCATGCATGCCATATTGAGATCTCACCTATCTATTGCTTATTACTATGTATTTTGACTACATTGGCTTAAGTATTATTGCATTGCATCCTATATACTTAATATATTCAAATGTACTAACACATACTTTATGCCTATATGATATCACCATATAGGGATTGGAGTTTCTCTTGATCATCCTCCATGTGTCTAGTGAGATACTTCTAAGACAAGCTTGGTGAGTCCTTAAGTTTGAGGACACTATCTACTTTTCTTGCTATTTTAAGACTTCTTTGTGTTGAACATTTGACATTATAAGGGTGAGCCCGGAAAGTATCTTAGGCCCCGCTCCATTCCAAGTTAGAGGTGTATGTTGGATATGCGTTACTAGCTTGACTCTTATGCTTTGTTTATATTCAAGACTTCTCATAGTTTCACTTTTTATTTTATAATCTCTTGTTGTTATTTACTTTACTTCCGCGACCAAGGATGTGCTATTGATATGCTAAGAAGCTTGTTTGGATCCCTTCAAGTTCCCATTCGCCGTGTCATATCTAGGCCCTAGGCTTGGGTCATGACATTAAGGTGACCTTGTTCTATTACCTATAATTAATACACATTCTAAGAGACCCATATTTCTTTTGCACAAATAGGACAAGGGCACCCCAAGGAGAAACACTTGGCCTTATGAAACCCTTCTCTAACAAATCTTTTAACTTCTCTTTCAATTCTTTCAATTCCGCAGGGGTCATCCTATAAGGTGGAATTGAGACAGGCTAAGTATCAAGAAGAGCATCAATCCCAAAGTCAATTTTCCTATCAGGAGGGACTCCAGGTAGATCTTAGAGAAACACTTTTAGAAACTCATTCACGATCGAGACCGACTCAAGAGTAGGAGACTCAATATCATCCGATTTAACTCTCACAAGGTGGTAGATACACCCCTTAGTAATCATCCTTCTAGCTCTAAGATATTAGAAAAAACTTTCCCTTCAGTGCTATAAAATTACCATTCCACTCTAGAACCGGTTCACTCGAAAATTGGAGCTTAATGGTTCAGGTTCTACAATCAATGAAGGCATAGAGTAAATCAATGCCAAGGGTCAATAAAAATTAGTCATGTCTAACTCAATCAGATCAATGGTAGTGTCCCTATGATGGATGGACACTACACAAGTTCTATAGACCCTCTCAGCTCGAATATACTCACCCACAGGAGTAGAAACATCAAAAGGTTCAAAAAGACTCTCGGGGGTTCTATCAAATCTACTGGCCACATAAGGAGTTACAAAAGATAATATGGACCAGGATCCATCAATACATAACAATCAATTGAAAAGACTCGAATCATACTCGATTACCCATGGCATACAAATGCTTTGTAGCTCCACTTGCACCTGCTATAGTACCTTTCTGACTTCCCTCGACTGGCAGGGCTGATACAGAAGATTGAGCTCGGTTAGCCCACTTTGTACAATTTTTCTGATAGTGACCCACTTGGCTGCACTTGTAGTATACATCAGTCTCCTCACAACACCTCCCCAAGTGCAATTTACCACACTTGCCACATGCTGGCTTACCCAGTGAACCTTGAGACACACTTGATTGGGACTGAGATCTATGGGTTCCAACATTCTGGGACCTCTGATCATTTCGGACTCTTAGTGCAGGTGCACTAGCAAATGATGGTGCTGGAAATTAGTTCACATTCCCTTTCTTTCCAACATCATGGCTGGATGTTTTTGCTTATTTCTGAATTACTCCTTGTCATGCTGTCTCTCCTTATCAGCTTATTCGCAAAAGTCATCAATCTCCCAATATCCATGTCACTCACGAGTGTAGCTCCTCTCCCATCTCTCTTTGTCCCTCTATTCAACCCACCAAAGTACATCCCCAACCTCTCCCTCATATCAACAACCATATTCGGAACATAGCGAGATAATTGTGTAAACTTCAGCCTATACTCTTGCAAAGTCATAGAGCCCTGTTTCAAGTTCAAGAACTCTCTTACCTTCACCTCTCTTCTTTCCCTAGGGAAGAAACACCCCAAGAAAGCTTTCTAAAACATAGCCCAAGTCATCACGGGGGCATTCTCTCCTCTACCCTTCTTTTATTAGCATACCATATTCTAGCCACACCCTTTAGTGGGCAAGCAACTAGTTCTACTCGGTCATCATCAGCCATAAGCATCACTTGGAATGCTTTTTGGAGCTCCTCCATATAGTTATGATCCTCAGTGGATTCAGATGCTATAAACGCAGGCAGATTTATCCTCGAGAATTCTCAAACTCTAGAAGTGTCATAGGTATCCTGTCGAATCGCTACTTATCTCACAGCACGTGCTGTGACAGCCTAGGCTAGAGTTTAGATAGCCTGGTTCAGCATTAAAGACCTCATCTTGCGGGGGCTGCGTAACAAGGATAGCTTATTCCATGGGCTTCTCATATCCTTGAGGCTCAGGCGAATTTATATTTTGTCTGGAAGGACGTCCTCTGCCACTGACGGCTCTTCTGGGAGGCATGATCATAATTTTGCAATGCGCAAAACACGAATTAGAATAGAACTTTCATAGAGTATAACTCTATAGCATGATCCAGAATATGAACGAAAGGAAATAATTCCTAATGTCCTACAACCTCCTGCTTGTCAAGTGTGGTCGACAACACACTCATAAATAAGACTTACTAGACATGGCTTCATAGACTCCCTAGGACACTTGAACTCGTGCTCTGATACTAAGTTTGTCATGCCCCGAGAGGGGACCCAAGAAGTGGCCGGCACCTAGAAACTATTTCTAGTCCCTAAGTGAACCACTTGGCCTTGTCATATTCATTCAATCAACAATCTTACTAATCAGCGAAAGATAGAAGAGAATAAATGGGCATATGTCATCATCTAGTCTCAAATAATAATATAATGAATGGCTAGTAGAAAGAAACTAGCTCATAAGTCTCAACATCAACATCCGACTATAGTCTATGAAGCCTCTATCACTATTAGGTGGTGCCAATGACATACCCAGCTACCTCAATCAAAATAAAAGTTAAGCAAATCTAACTCTAAAGCAAGATGAAAATGAGTGATGAATCATCCAAAGTAGGGGAGGCTCACCAATCTGCTGCACGTCTAAAGGTCCTCAATGATGTGGTTGCTGATAATCTCTATCCCGCGTATCTACATCATAAAATGATGCAACACTAAAGTGGAGTCAGTACGTGGAATGTACGGTATGTAAAATAGCTGAATGAAACCAAAATAGGTAGAATAATATAGAAACAATAATCGACTCAGAATAATAACAATCAACATGTCAAATGTCTATCTAAAGCAAGAATAAAGAGTAGACAAGTGACCCATTAACGAAGCAACTCATCACTCAAATCAGACTCGTCTTAAAGGGACTCATCTCAAAGGGACTCAACTCAACTTATTTTATCTCATCTCAACTCAATTTACTCAGTTTGGGAACCTTTTGGGTATTTCTCGTATCCCACAACAATCACTTATGAGCCAGTGAATGTACAACAATCACGCTAATGTTGCCACAACTATTCTGTACTTGCCAGGTAGAGAACGAATCGAAACCACATGGACAAGTCCAAATGGAGTCAGCAATCTATAAGTCCTTTATTGATTTCAGGGACTTCTAATCAGAGGGAACCTTACCATAAAGTGATGTGAAAGTCCTAATCCTCACTTACGTTTGGCTACGTAGTTTGACAAGTTCGAGTTGGGTTAACTCTTAATCTTTCGATGCTTTATACTCCTCCCATGACTCAATGCTCATAAAACAATTCATCCAATCAAACTATCTCAATCAAATCATCTCAATCAGCCTCATGGAGACACTATTATTCAATCAGTCTCATAGAGACTCTAATCATCTCATTCATCAACATCTCAATCAATGGCTCAAGGCTTAGAATAATCATTGGTATAATCAAATAGACAATCATTAGAGTTCATTTATGAAGACTCAAGGGATTATCAAGTTCTATCAGCTCATCATCATTCTGACATCACAATCATAATCACAATCTACATTCTCAACGAAGGCTCTAGACTCAATCTCTATCTTCTTTCATGCATGCTTTTAAAAGTTAACATATAGGGTTATTCAATATCTCATGGAAAATATTCAATTCAAGAAAGCAAGTTTATGATGATCATCAACATATGAAAATACATGTAAAAAGTTATAATATTTTTAAGAAAATAATCAAGAATCATACATGTAGACTCAAGAACTTTCACTCCCATCTAAGACCATCTATGTGACACATGAGAGAACAATCTCATGATTTTAGTTTAGCTTTACATACCTGGGATAAAGATTTTCCAATCAACCGTAAAAAAAATCTTTTTGAATTCTTCAATCTAGCCTTCCTCTTTTCCTCTCTCAAGCCCTAGTCTTTCAAGTATTTAGAAAAGGACTTAGAATGGGGTTCTAGACCCTTTTTACTCATCAAAACAACCTAATTTGATCGTCATCTGAGTTCAGGAGGGGTTAAAAATTGACCAAAATGCCCCTCAAATTAAAAAGAAAAAGTTCATCCCAAAAATGTCCAATCTGCGACGCGGGCTGGGGGCGGACCCGTGTATTTTTGTTCAATCTTTTTTTCCAAACGACTCTTCAATTCCCGTCAAAAAAAATCAAAAAAATGTAAGTGTTAGTCCGCGTCCCTGGGGCGTCGCGCCTTAGGCACACACCAACATTATTTCGGAATTAATTACGAAAAATTATTTTTCGATCCGATGGCTCTAAAATCTGAACGACATCATTTTTCTACTCAAACTTTTCATGCTGATTGCATATCCAGTCTCAGATTCACAAATAAAACATGAAAAAATGCGTTACACATACATCTATATCCTAGGGACATATTGATAATTTTACCGGGTGTTACACCTTGAGTGAGTGCTTCTGAGTCATGACATTGCAAAGAAGAATATTGTGAAATATCAAACAATCTCTCAAGTTGTTTATGATACTTAAATTGTAATGCATATCAAAGTACTGATTTGTTCTTACATTTTTTGGTTAGTGGATGCCTTCATGAATGAGTATGTAAATTTTATGAATACATATTTTGAAAAGTAAGGGTTAAATTTTGTGCTGGAGGTTCAATGGCATATTGATTTGACTAAATATAGTTGACACTGTTTCTGTTAAATACTGATGATTATTTGATATTACATGATCCTAATATTCTGAGTTAATGATATGTGTAATTATTGTCTGAATAATTTTTTTTTTAATTTTCTGCCAAAAAAAGAATAGAAGAGAATATTTGAAAAATATTAATTTTCAATATATAGTAGACTCAATTGTTTAGGTAGAGATTAGAGAATCTGATAACTGATAATTCAGATCCTGCTAGGCTAAGCTAGTTCAAATACTTAAAAATTATGATGTGTCTAGAGTTCAAAATGTTGCACACTAACTACAAGTTCTTTTATTATGATATGATATTTTGTTAATGCAATACCCTATAGTATATGTTTAGGGGCAATTAAGTCATTGTCTATTTGTCTTCCCTTGTTTAAAAGAAAAAAGAGGAGTTTTTTTTTTTAAAAAAAATAATAACTAGGGCTTAAAGCCCAAAACCACCAGCAGCAACGCTGCAACTTGCAAAAAAGGAAAAGAGAAAAGAGAGCGGAAGAAGGAGGCACGAAAGGAACCTGGAAAGAAAAAAAAATGCAGCAGCTGAAGAAGTTAAAGCCCCATAGTAATGGAGATATAGAAACAAAAACAACAAATGTTTCAGGTAAATGCATATAGAAGAACCCAACCCTATTTGAGTCACATTCTAAGGTGCTAATCTACTTTGATTGACATGGATGTAGGCGTATTTAATGGGTAAACACTAAACATGAACCATTTCATCATGACGAGAGATATTAACTAATGAATGACCCATGTATAAAAAGATTTCTAGAGTTTCTTTCCAGTTTCTTGATCTAGGATTAAGGAAATTTTGAGAACCACTCCAACCATCCATGAATTTAATTAAATAAATCATATGAATTGCTTAAGTTGTGAATTATAGATTGGCTGAACTTATCCATAAGATGGGCTGACATATTTTAACCAAATAGAGACTCCAACAGGTTAAGTATTTTCAAAATAAGATGGGCTGACATATTTTAACCAAATAGGGATTCCAACAGGTTGAGTATTTTCAAATTTGGTACGAGTTAAGCCTCAACAAGAAAATGAACACAAAATCGATATGATGTGATTATAGATTGATCGAAGGAAAGCATACGGATTTGCTTGAGGTGATGAGTTTGGTATTCCGACATGAGTACTGTGAGTAGTAATCTTAACCCCAGTTTGTGTTTTATAAGTTTCATGATTTTTACATGATAATAAAGTGAATTGCTATTGAATGATTTAGATTTGTAGACGGGACAAGTCCTTTTACTTGATATGTACCGAAATAGTTATTTGTATTTTATAAGACAAGTATATTGAAATTGAGATTATTATTGTTATTGAAAGGATTTGATGTTTGCTGGAGATATAAGTACTTTTACATGTTTTTTTCATTAAGTTTTGACATGATATGATTATAAGATTGAAATGCCTTGCACTGCTTTGAAAAAACTTATGTGGCTTATATAAAGTTTTAATGGGAGTAGACCTTGATGAATCCCGTAGCTCACAGAGGGTTCGTTAGACCTGGTGCACCTTGTATTTACCGATTACAGATAGAGCCCTCGCTAGTGGGAACGTAGAACTAGCATACCGTTACCAATATCCCTCGAGTAGGGATTTACTGATATGAAAGTTACAGTTACCGTCTATTCTTTTAAGAAGATAGACATACCGATTACATGATTCATTCTTGGAAACCTCCCGAATATGTATATGATTTGATATGAAATTGTTTTACTGAGTTTACTCCCGAATGTGTATATGATTTGATATGAAAGTGTTTTACTGAGTTTATTTTCGAATATGTATATGGTTTGATATGAAAGTGTTTTACTGAGTTTATTCTTGAATATCTATATGGTTTGATATGAAAGTGCTTTACTGAGTTTATTTTCAAATGGTTAAGTTGATTTTGCTTATATGAGATAACAAGAGTGATTATAGCTTTGAAAGAACATTTATTACACGACTTTGATTATTATACTAACATATTTTCTGACTAGTCCCTTGTTAAAACGGTTGTGGTTAAGTATTATTACTCACTGAGCTAGCGTTACACTCCCCGCTATTTTTTTTTCCAGGGAATACAGGTGATATTGGTGAGGATTTAATTAGCTAAAGGTAGCAAGCTGATTCCTTGGTGATCCCCACACTTGTTCGGTGGGAAACGAGTTATCTATTGTTATAGACCTTTTTTTCGAACTCTTAGAGTCGCTTCATAGTCATTATATATTTGAGTCTTGAGCATTCCTTCGTTATCCTAGATGTGTGATGAATTTTTAGTTTCCCCTTATTGTTGGAAATGAATTAGTATTATCGTGTGGAGAATAGATTGAAACTTGATGTGGTGTCTCGATTTGAAATTTTAGATGTTGTGTTGTTAATTTCTGAGACATGTTAAAATTTGGATAGGCATAAAAACAGAGGAAATTTTGTCCAATTTTCTGCAGAATTATAGTAAGGCTTGCTCTGGGATTCTGTTCCTTAGCGTCAGTCATGATCCTAAATTGTGTCGTGACAGTTAACTATCTAAAGTTTCCGATTCTCTAATTTGTATCACTAATGAGCATCAATTTAATGCTCCCATCAGTATATTCAGGTGAAATTTTTCATCCATTGCGAGTTTTTGTGGAGTAAATATTCTTATTGTGAGATTCCTATGGTCACAATTGTAAGGATTAATACATCAATTTGTGCCATTTGGGTCTCAGTAATTGTCATCTCTTTTTGTTCTGTGAGTTCTTAACCTTCTCTCCTTCGATGATAGATCTCTCTGCTGTTCTTTTTATTGATCTGTGACAGTAATAGACTTTTCTTTTTTCATTCATACTCTTTCAATATCGAATAGTTTTGCTTCTTTTTGTTGATAGTCTGTGAGATGGTTAATGTTGTGACTGTTTTTTTATTTGGATGTATTTGTTTGAATTGGTATTCGATTCTTGCCTTTGCTATACTACTCTTACCAGTAAGATTCAATTGAGGTTCGTCTGGCACCGTTTTATGGGAAAGTAGTCCATTCATAATTTTTAAGAGAAATCACATTTATATTGCTGCTAGAAATCTGTATTTCGTCCCTAAACACACTGAGGAATGTCAAAAAGAGAAATCAGCAGAGCCAGACAAATTCGACCTAACAAGTGCATTGAGTCCAACAACCACTCCGACTTGATTTTGGCATTTTCTGTAAGTTCCATTAGAATTTTCTTTTCTCCTCTTGCTTGGTATGTCCATAAATATTTCACATGCAGTTTGGGGATTTCAAATTTCTCAATCTTACCTTCAAATTACTTCAGGTGTGTGCTTTATTTCCTGACTGACTTCTATTTGTGACATATAATTTTAGAGACTTCTATCTTTACTAAAAAGGTCATCTTTGTGTGCGTTGTTGAGAAATAATCTCTCAGTTCTATATACTTTTAAGCTTTTTTGATGTTCACTTAGGGTCGTTTGATACCAAAATGAATAATGCTAGGGCTAGTAATGCTAGAATTATTTTTTATCTCATATTTGGTTTATTATTTTTCATTTAATTTTGTGTTTGGTTTAAAATTCTATAAAAAGTTTTTTTCCAATTATGCCTTCGAACTATTATGAGATTTTCTATTTCATGTAATTAGATCAAAGTCGATTATTTTCTTGTAACTTCTAACTAGTTAGGAAAATAATAATTTATCATTATATTTGATATTTTCTCACTTGAATTATTTGAGAATAAATAATTATAATCTTAATAAATTCATAACTAATAAAATGTCAATTTAATT
>JAOTQJ010102225.1:0-11482 GCA_025642045.1 Solanum sejunctum
TCAGTTTCATTGGGAATTTAAGGTTAGCATGTGTCTAGGTGTCCCTATCGGACACTGGTCACGACCCTAGGGTGGGGTGTTACAGATAAGGATCCCCAAAAATTCATTGATGAGGTGTATAAGGTGTTGTCTATTATAGGGGTTAATTCAAAGGAAAAGGCGAAGTCGGCAGCCTACCAACTCAAAGGGATGGCTCAAATATATTCCACACAACGGAAGATGGAGAAGGATAATGGTGATGTTATCCCTTGGGAGGAGTTCAAAGCGGAATTTCTCGGTCAGTTCTTTCCCATTGATCTAAGGAAGCCGAAGATGATGGAATTTATCAATCTAAAGCAAGGGTCTATGAGTGTGAGGTTGTATGCCTGCAAGTTCATCCAACTCTCCAATTATGCCCCATAGTATATTTTATTGTCCAGCAAAGGTCAAGTATGAACAAATTTATGTCGGGTGTATCCGATTTGGTTAATAAGGAGTGTCATACCACCATCCTAATAGGTGATATGTCCTTGTCTCAACTCATGACATATACCAAGCAACTAGAGGGGAAAAACATAGAAAGAGAAGGGTTAGTGATTCTAAGAGGGCCCAATATGAAGGTGGGTTCCAAGGTTCTAAGGTGGCCAGTTTCCTCAAGTCCATAAGTTCTAAGGCCAATGGTCATCAAATACATCTAACAAGAGGTCTGCCAATGAGAGGGTGCTTTATCAAAGATCCAAGGCTAATATGAAGGAATGGTAAAGCCTATATGTCCAAGGTATGAAAAGAATCATAGTGGTCCTTGCTTGAGAAAATCAAATGCTTGTTTTGGTTGTGGTGAAGTCAGCCAAAAGGTTATTGATTATCCTCATGTTCAACCCAAAGGTGGAGATGGTTGTCTACAAGGCCAAGGTGCAAATGCGGTTCAAAAGGGAAGAGGAGGCCAACAAAGGGGTGCATCTAAGGTAAAATAGATTCTATGCTCTTCAAGGGAAACTAGGGGTGAATGAGGTGCCCGATATCGGTTCATCCCTCTTGACCTTAGGGAAGCTAAATTAGTGGAATTCATGAATTTGAGACAAGGGTCAATGAGTGTGAGGGAATATGCCCTCAAGTTCAACTAACTTTCAAAATATGCTCCTTACTTAGTTGTCGATCCAAGGTGGAGAATGAACAAGTTCATGATGGAGGCTTCTAACTTAGTGAGTGAAGAATGCCGATCTGCTATGTTGATTAGTGACATGGGCTTGTCCTGTTGGATGATCTATCAAATAAATGGAAGAGGAGAAATTGAGTAAGAGAAGGAGTCATAAGGCCAAGAGAGCCCATTATGAGGGTAAGTTCCAAAAGTGTGGCCGGTCCTATAAGGGCATAGGGTCATCTCATTCCTTTCAAAAGAGGGTTGCCAAAGATGTTTTGAGGGCCCAAGGTGTTAGGGGTGTGTCTCCTATTAATGTGTGTCTAAAGTGTGGTAAAGGTCGTGGTAGCTCATCCTTGAAGAATATCGGTGCTTGTTATGGTTATGGGGAGATGGGGCACAAGGCAATAGCTTGTCCTCAAAATCATAATAAGGGTAAGGAGGTTCGTCCACAGAGTGCTAATGCGGTTCCATTGTGGAGAGGTGGCCAGCAAGATTGTGCCCCAAGACATAATCGGTTTTATGCTTTGCATGGGGGGCAAGGGTTTGATGAGATGCCTGACGTTATTACCGATATGTTGAAAATCTTTAACTTTGATGTGTATGCGACTTTTATATGTATGCATTAATTGATTGATTCAGGTGGCACTCTTTCTTTTATTACCCCTTTTGTTTCCAAAAAGTTCCATATTGAGCCCAAATTGTTGCATGAGTCATATGAGGTGTTTACTCCTATTGGTGTATCTATTGTTGCTAGGAAGGTCAATAGAAGTTGTCCTAATTGCTTCTTACATAAAATATTGCCATGTGATCGTGTTCAGTTGGATATGGTCAATTTTGATATTATTCTTAGGATGGATTGGTTGCATGCATACTATGCTTTTATTGATTATAGAACCCGTAGGGTTAAGTGCCAATTCCCAAATGCATCCTTTCTTGAGTGGGAGAGTCAAAATGTGTTGGTCAAGGGTAGATTCATCTCTTGCATTAAAGCCCATAAGTTGATCTCTAAGGGGAGTCTTTTCCATCTTGTTAAGGTTAGGGATGTAGAGTCCAAGGTCCTTCCCATAGAGTCGGTTTCGGTTGTAAATGAGTTTCTTGATGTCTTTCCAAATGACCTTCCCAGTGTTCCTCTTGAAAGGGAAATAGATTTTGGTATAAACCTCCCCCGATACTCAACTCATTTCCATTCCTCCTTACTATGGCCCCAGCAGAATTGAAGGAGTTGAAGGATCAATTGAAAGATTAGTTAGAGAAGGGTTTTGTTAAGCCTACCCATTCCCCTTGGAGTGCACCGGTGTTATTTGTGAAAATGAAGGAGGATCTCTTAGAATGTGTATTGACTATCAGTATCTCAATAGGGTCACCATCAATAATAGGTATCCTCTTCCAAGAATTGATGATTTGTTTGACCAATTGCAAGGGGCTAGCCACTTCTCTAAGATTGATCTTTGGACCACGTATCATCAAGTGAAGGTGATAGAGTGTGATATTCCCAAGATAGCCTTCTAGACTAGGTATGGGCATTCTGAATTTATGGTTATATCTTTTGGGTTGACCAATGCACTGGCCATCTTCATGGACCTTTTGAATAGGGTCTTTAAACCCTACCTTGATTCCTTTGTTGTGGTATTCATTTATGATATTTTGATCTATTCACATAGTAAGGAGGAGTATATGGGCCATTTAAGAATTGTGTTGCAAAGATTGAGAAAGGAGAAATTGTTTGCAAAAATATGAGAAGAGTGAATTTTTGTTGAAGGAGGTTGCTTTCCTAGGTCATGTGGTGTCAGGGGATGGTATTAAGGTGAATCCTAAGAAGACTGATGTGAATAGAAATTGGCCTAGACCATTGACACCATTCGATACTAGGAGCTTCATGGGCCTAGCGGGTTACTATCAAAGGTTGGTGAATGGGTTCTCCTCCATTGCTTCCCCTATGACAAAATTTACTAAAAAGAAGGCTAAGTTTTAGTTGACCAATGAATGTGAAAGGAGCTTCCAAACATTGAAATATAAGCTTGTGTTTGCTCTTATATTTTCACTACCGGATGGGCTTGAGTCATTTATTGTGTATTGCGGTGCTTGTAGAGTTTGTTTGGATTGTGTATAGCTTATGCTTCTAGGTAACTCAAAGTGCATGAAAAGAACTATCCTATTCATGATATTGAATTTGCACATATGGTGTTTGCATCAAAGATTTGGCATCATTATTTGTATGGGGTGTATGTTGATGTGTTCACCGATCACAAGAGGCTCCAATATGTCTTCACTCAAAAAGATCTCAACTTGAAACAAAGGAAGTGGTTAGAACTTTTTCAGGATTATGATATGAGTGTGCATTACCATCCATGTAAGGCAAATGTGGTGGCAGATGCCTTGAGTAGGCTGCCAATAGATAGCCTAAATCATATTAATAGTAGTGATAAGGAGATGGCTAGGGAGTGCATCGATTGGCTAGGTTGGGAGTTTGGTTGGAAGTGGTTGGTAATAGGGTTATTGTTGTTATTGATGGAGTTTGGTTGGAAGTGGTTGGTAATAGGGTTATTGTTGTTATTGATGGTTCTAGGTCCTCCTTGGTTGATAAGGTGATAGCAAAACAAGATCTTTATTCCTCCTTGCTTGAACTCAAGGCCTTGGTGAAAGAGGGCAAAGTGGAGGTTTTCTCCCAAGTGGGAGATGGTGCCCTTAGGTACCAAGGTAGGTTGTTTGTGCCTTGTATTGATGGTTTGAGGGAGAAAATCCTTGATAAGGCCCATAACTCTTCTAATTCTATCCACCCCAGTTCCACTAAGATGTATAGTGATTTGAGGGATGTGTATTGGTGGGGAGGCATGAAGAGGGACATAACCATATTTGTTTTATGTTGCCATAGTTGTCAATAAGTCAAAGCTAAACATCAAAGGCCAGGTGGCCTAACCCAATACACAAGATTCCTACTTGGAAGTGGGAGGTGATTAATATGGATTTTGTGGTTGGATTGCCCAAGACTTGAAAAGGTTTTGATTCTGTTTGTGTTATGCTTGATTGGATGATAAAATCAGCTCATTTTCTACCGGTAAAGACCACGTATGGGGCTGAAGAATATGCAAGGTTATACATTCATGACTTGGTGAGGTTACATGGGGTTCCCTTTTTCATCATCTTGGATCATGGTTCTCAATGTACTTCCCACTTTTGGAGGTCTTTCTACAGCCTTTCACCCTCAAATAGATTGCCAAGTCGAAAGAACCATTAAAACACTTGAGGATATGCTTAGGACTTTTGTATTGGAGCTCAAGGGTAGTTGGGATAATCATCATCCATTGATGGAGTTTGCCTACAACAATAGCTATCTTTCTAACATCGATGTGGCTTCTGTTGAGGCTCTCTATGGGAGACATTGTAGATCACTAGTTGGTTGGTTTGAGGTTGGTGAGGTAGATTTGTTGGGACCAAATCTGGTTATGAAGGCTCTTGAGAAGGTTAGGATGATTAGAGAAAGATTGAAGACTGCCTAAAGCCGCCAAAAGTCCTATGCTGATATGAGGAAAAGGGACCTTGAATTCCAAATTGGTGATTGAGTTTATTTGAAGCTATCACCCATGAAGGGTGTGGTTTATTTTGGGAAGAAGGGCAAATTTTACCCAAGAGATGTGGGTCCTTATAGGGTGATAAGAAGGGTTGGCAAGGTAGCTTATGAGTTGGAATTGCCTAATTAAATGGAGTTGGTTCATCTGGTCTTTCATGTATCCTTGTTGAAGAAATGTGCATGTAATATGAAAGCCATTGTGCCTCTTGATGTTATGGGTGTTGTTGAAGATAATTTAACATATGAAAACGTTTCGGCTCAGATTTTAGATATGCAACTGAAGATATTGAGAAACAAAGAGGTGGCTTCCATTAAGGTCCTATTTAGGAATCAACAAGTTGGGAGTGCAACTTGGAGGGCCGAAGCAAACATGCTAACGTGATATCCTTACATTTTTCGCTTCACTCAATCCTAAGGTAATTATCTAAGTACTTTACATGATTTCAAGTCTTAAGTTCAGCCCATGTCATTGCATATGTTCATGTTTAAATTGACAAGCTCATGATGATTTTACACTTATGATGAGATTTTTAAAATGATATTTAAGTGCATTGTTGCATCCTTTTGTGTACTGGTATTATCATGTTTATGTCTCTCACATATGTTTCTTTGAAATTCTGGGGCGAATATTCCCAAGGGGATATATTGAAACGAGCCCCAGAAGTGCCCGAAAATGTGCCTCGGAAGTACCTAGAATTGTAATTTCCATATATCTCAAAATGCGTACGTGATATCAAAAATCCAACTTCATATTCTTATTTAGAGGGTCCAATATAGGGGGAATAAGGGTCTAACCCTAATTTTAAAGCGAACAAATAACAATTTCAAATTTCAAAATGACAAATTCTAGTAGCTACTGTACCCTCCCCATGATGCACAACAGTGTTAAAATGGGGGCAATTTTCTGACTTCGGTCCAAGACTTCAAGTCTTAGGCCTAAGTGTTCCCAAATGTGAAAATACCTATACTTAGCCAATTTTCACCCTCATATTATTCAAAACATTCCCCAATACTCATTCAAACACTTAGCCAATATTTCACTCCTAAATTAAAGTCTCAAACCCTCATTCGAATTTGAAGGTTCTCATTAAAACTTTTAAGTCTCCACCTTCAATCTTCACCAAGTTCGTCAAGGTAAGGTATATGGGTTTCGTTCATGGGTTCCTTCAACCTTTGATTCCCAAGCTTTCTTTTTCTCAAAATTGCATGATTTAAAGTTGATTTACTCATAGGTCTTATCTATTATGAAAATCATTGCACACCATGTTAAAGCTTCATGAAATTGTGACTATTTTACCATATTTTGGGCTATGAATCTAAGGTCTATTGAAAGATTTGATGAAGGGTTGATGTATATTGCTTAAAGGTGTTACCAAGTATCTATTGAAGGTTTTACAGTGAATTTAGTAGCATGATTTCACTCTTGAATTGTATCGTACACCCTTTAGGTGTATGATAAAATGTCAGGCTAGGGTTTCTTGAGGAATTGAAGGTATAATGCATTTCTTATGAGTTGAATGACTATATGATGATTATATGGTGATGAAATGATGATGAATGTAATGTAATTATATGATAACTATATGATGATTAAAGAAATGTGTGAATATGATGATAATATTATGATAAGAAGGATGTATGGCTAAGATGACTATATGATAATAGGAGGAATGTATATGTGTATATATGATCTCTATAGCTTTGGGGATGACCAAGTCTAGCTTGGGGGGTTATAGTCCAGGGTAACCTATTAAGGGGTTGGTACCTCAATCGCCTAGCTCTAGGGGTGGTAGGATTGGGTAACCATGTTGGAGGTTGGTACCTATCAACCTTGTTGGGGGGGTTTGTACTCCATCATCCTATTGTGGCATTTGTACTCCATCAACCATGTTGCAGTTTGCACCCATCAACTTGTTGGGGGTTTTTTACTCTAACAACCTTATGAAGCGGTTTGTACCTTAGGCGCCTCTATAAGTGGGTGATAGGCCTTTGCACTAAGAATGGTCATTCCCCACACATGTGTTATGTACTATGATAGTATGATTTACTTCAATCATCTTCAATTCATGTCATATTGGTATATGTTCATCTCTTGGCTAATTATGCATTTTGATTATGATGCCTATCTATTGTTGCATTGCATCCTACGTACTTAGTACATTCAAACATACTAATGCATATTCTATGCCTACATGATGCCACTATGTAGGAACCAGAGCACCGCTTGATCATCCTCTTCCTCCACTTGTCTAGTATGATTGTCCTACAAGTTTATTAGTCAGTCCTCCATTTCGGAGATATTGATTATGATCTCTTTCTTTGTATTAAGACTATCTTTCTTTGATTATGTATTGACTATATGGGTGAGCCCAATTGCTTTGCATTGGCCCCCACTCTTATCTATGTAGTAGAGGTATTGTTGGGCATGTTACGTATCTATGCTATGAGCCATGACTCTATTAGCTATTGTTATTTATAATATGGAAGTTCCTTAGTCCCTCTACCCATGTTTCTAATGTTTAATTGGTATTTTATTACTTCCGCAACCAAGAATGTGTAATAATATATTAAGAGGCTTGCTTAGGGTCCCTTAGGGTTCTCCATGCACAATGTCACATCTAGGCCCTAGGCTTGGGTTGTGACAAGAACTCTATTCAATCTTCAAGTCTCCTTCAAGACTACACTAAGAAAAGCCAAGTTTGAGGTATGTGGGTTTTATCCATTGGGTCCTTTCACCTATGGAGCCCAACTTTCCTTTTTATGAAATTTGCATGTTTTCAAGTTGTATCATCTATGTGTATCTCTTATTGTGGATTTTGATAATAAATTATGTTGGGGTTTATGAAATGTTGATTGATTATGCATGTTATCTATTCCAAGCTTATACTTTGAAATGATTTTGTCTATTGAGACTATGCATGTTCTGAGCTATGAAACTATGATCTATTATGAGATTTGATGATGGATTTCAAGGTACCTTACATAAGGATTTTAGTATATGTTGGTGGGTTGATTTACATTGAGTTTTCTCATATTATTTCACTCTTGAGTTGCATGATTCTTAACTAGCCAAGTGTTTGATAAAATGTCTTGACAAAGATTCTTGAGTGTTTATGAAAAGAATCTATAGTGCTGTGAATTGACCATACCTTGTTAATCACCTTGTTGAGGGGGTGACAATCCTAATCACCTTGTTGGGGAGTGGCATGCCCATACTATCACATTGAAGGGTATTTACCTCAATCACCTTATCGGGGGTGGCATGTCCGTACTACAGCGTTGACGGGTAAATACCTCAATCACCATATTGGGGGGTGGCATGCCCTACTACCACATTAAGGGGAAGGTACCTCAATCACCTTTCAAGGGGGTAGCATGTCTTGGAGTTCAAGTGATAGATTGCTTAGGCTATGTTTATATGGTCTCTTCCTATATATGTAATCTATATTTGTAAGTGATATGATTTACAAGCATGTTTTCTTCAAAGCATTGATCATGCATGTCATATTAATATTATACTTATCCATTACTTATGACTATGCATGTTGGTATGTTCCCTATGTCTTGTTGCATTGCATCATACATACTTAGTATATTTAGACGTACTAACGTATACTCTATGCCTATATGATGTTACCATATAGGAACCGAAGCACCTCTTGATCATTATCCTCATTCCTAGTTCGATGCTTTGGAGATATGATTTGGTGAATCCTCAAGTTTGAGGACATTATCTATGTTACTCTTGCCTTTTGGTTATTTCCCTTATGTGGAACACATGATACTATGAGGGTGAGCCCGAAGAGTGTCTTGGGCCCCACTCCAATGTATCTTTAGAGGTATTATTGGAACAATTGACGTATCCATGCTTTGAGTTTGACTCTTGAGTATTTTATGATTATACAAGACTTCCCTTAGTCCCATTTCCCTTATTTATATCTCTAGTTATTGTTGTTATGCTTCCGCGAGCAAGGATATGTGATTGATATGCTAAAAGGTTTTTTTGGAGCTCCTTTGTGATCTTCATTCGCCGTGTCACGTCTAGTCCCGAGGCTTGGATTATGACAAACTTGGTATCAGAGCACTAGGTTGTTAATAGTCCTCAAAATCCAACATACTGCATCGATTAGAGTCTTGTTCATGGTTGTGAAGTGCGCCACAACTATGAGTAAGAGGCTATAAGGCTTTTTAGAAAATGTTTCACTCCTTCATGATCTATGTCGTGTGGTAGAGCTAAGTCCTCTAGGACTTATTACTAATGCTTAACCATTACATTTCATAATATGTCTCAAGCTATTCAAGATAGTGATATATAAAATGCAGAGGTTCGTAATGCTCTATAGAAATTGGTTGAATTGCTGACTGCTCAACTTAACCAATCGGTGGGTGCCCTCAAAACTTCAAAGGAAGGAAGGGGAAAGAGACATTCTAATAGAACTCGAGCTGGGGATGCTTCATCTTCTACTAGACTATCGGTGCCCAAATATGCAAAAGGAGAGGATCCCTTTTGCTACTTGTCAAGAGTGTGGCAAGAAACATCAAGGAAGGTGTTTGGCGGGAATTACGGATTGCTTCAAGTGTGGTGGTGATGGTCATAAGATGAGAGATTACCCAATGGCCTCAAAGGTAGGAAGAAGAAGAGTTCAAATTGGAGGTAGGCTTCTATATGCTAAGCCCAGTGGCAGTGGTGGAATGACTCATCCTAGGTACCCAAAATGTGGCGAAAACCACAGTGGCACATGTAGGAGAAACCATAGTGGCACATGTAGGAGAACCATACTACCACATTGAGGGGCATGTACTTTAATCACCTTGTCGAGGGTGGCATGCTTGTACTACCATATTGATGGGTATGTACGTCAATCACCTTGTCAGGGGTGGTATGCCCGTACTACCACATTAAGGGGTGTGTACCTCAATCACCTTGTCATATGTGGCATGCCAGTACTACTTGTTGAAAGGTAGGTACCTCAATCACATTCCAATTAGGTGGCATAACTTATAGTTCAAGTGATAGATTTCTTGGGCTATGTTGATATGGCCTTTTCCTATATATGTAATCTATATTTTTAAGTTATATGATTAACAAGTATGTTTTCCTCAAAGTACTGATCATGCATGCCATATTGATATTATACTTTTATCAATTGCTTATGATTATGCATTTTGATTATGTTGCCTATGTCTTGTTGCATTGCATCCTACATACTTAGTACATCCAAACATACTAACGCAAACTCTATGCCTAAATAATGTTACCATGTAGGAACCGGAGCACTCTCGATCATCCTTCTCATTGCTAGTTTAGTGCTTTGGAGATACGCTTTGGTGACTCATCAAGTCCAAGGATACCATCTATGTTACTCTTGTCTTTTTGTTATTTCCCTTATATTGAACACTTGATACTATGAGGGTGAGCCCGGAGAGTGTCTTAGACCTTGTTCCAATCTATCTTTAGAGGAGTTGCTGGAAGAATTGATATATCTATGCTTGGAGTTTGACTCTTAAGTATTTTATGATTATCCAAGACTTCCCTTAGTCCCATTTCCCTTATTGTTGTTATGCTTGTACGGCCAAGGATGTGTCATTGATATGCTAAGAGGCTTGTTTGGGGTTCCTTCGGGTTCTCCATTCGATGTGTCATGTCTAGGCCCTAGGCTTGGGTCGTGAGAAAAACACAGCCCAACCAAATTCTGTAGGCATCACAATACACGACAACTCCTTCCAACCCTTCTGGTATTGACAAGATAGGAGCGAAGACAAGCTTATCTTTCAAAGGTTAGAAACTCTTCTCACATTCATCCATCCACACGAATTTTGCGTTCTTTTGTGTCAACTTAGTCATAGGAGAATCAATAGAAGAGAACCCATTTACAAACCTCCGGTAATAACCCGCCAAACCCAAGAAACTAATAATATCCGATGGAGTCAAAGGTCTAGGCCAATTTCTTATCAACTCCGTCTTCATGGATACACCTTAATGCCATCACCCGACACCACATGCCCTAGAAGAGCAACCTCTTTCAACCAAAACTCACATTTTTCATACTTAACATACAACCTCTCCTCCCATAATATTTGCAGCACTAACCTCAAGTGATTCACATGTTCCTCCTCACTATGGGAATAAATCAAGATATTATCAATAAAAATCACCATAAATAAGTCAAGGTAGGGTTTTAAGAACCTATTCTGGAGATCCATAAATATAGTCTATGCATTGGTTAACCAAAAGGACATAACCACAAACTCAAACTACCCATACCTAATCTGGTCTGCCATCTTGGGAATTTCATACTCCCTTACTTTCACTTGGTGATACCCGAACCGAAGATTAATCTTAGAAAAGTGACTAGCCATTGAAGTTGATCAAAATGGTTGTCAATACTTGGTAGAGGGTACTTGTTCTTTATGGTGACTCTACTAAGTTGTCGGTAATCAATGTATATCCTAAGAGAACCATCCTTTATCTTTACAAATAACACTGGTGCACCCTAAGGTGACTTTCTAAGCCTTATGAAACCCTTCTCCAACAAGATCCTGAATTGCACCTTCAACTCCTTCAACTCTGTCGTAACTATACGGTAAGGGGGAATAGAAATGGTTTGAGTATAGGGAAGGTGGTCTATACCAAAGTCAATTTCCCTTTATGGAGAAACACCGGGAAGCTCATCGGGAAAGACATCAAGAAACTCATTAACCACTAGAACCGACTCAATAGGAAGGACTTTGGACTCAACATCCCTAACCCTCACAAAATGATAGAGACAACCCTTAGAAATCAACTTTTGGGC
>JAOTQJ010102235.1:0-11482 GCA_025642045.1 Solanum sejunctum
AAGCTGCTTTAATCATCATATAGTCAACTATATTATGTCACATGCTTTGGACCTTCAACTCCTCAAGAAACCACATCTGAACATTTTATCAAGCACATAGAGGGTGTGTCATGCTAGTATAAAACCATGAAGTTTGCAGATGAAAGCATGAAAGGAAGCCCACTCTAAAACCATCAATCAAGACCTTGTAAGACCCTATACAAATATAACTTAAAACCCCTCATCAAATCTTACAATATACCTAAGATTTATAGCCCAAAACATAGCAAAATAGTCACAACTTTACATAGCTTTAACATAGTGTGCAGTTATTTTCATAATAATTAAGACCCATTTGTAAATCAACTTTAAATCATGCAATTTAAGTAAAAGGAGGCTTGGGTATCATATGTGAAAAGAAACTATGAAAGAAACTCACATACCTCAGCTTAGAGATGAACTTGGTAAAGATTGGAGATGGACAGTTGAAGCTTGAAGAACCTTGAAGGAGAACCTTAATTTGGGATGAGGGTTTGGGACATGAGTTTAGGGAGTGTTTAGGATGATATGAGGGTAAAGTTTGTCTAGGTATGGATAAAAACACGTTTGGGAACAGTTATGCAAAACACTTAGAAAAATTTGGATGAAGTTACAAAAAACAGTCATAAAAATGCACTAGTGCGTGTTGGGGAAGCGGTGCACACTACTATGTGGAAATTGCACTTTCAAAAATCATAATTGCTAATCATTCACTCTTAAATTGGGGCTAGACCCTTTTTTACTTAATTGTGACCCCTTGATCGCGAATATGAAGTCGGATTTTTGAGAGAGCAAAAGAATTTTGAGATATATGGAATTTAAAATTTTAGGCATTTTGAGATATGTTTTGGGGCACTTTTTGGGGTCGTTTCTAACCCGCTAAGCCCAAGAAGTTCCTAATATAAGATGGGGTGAATGATCTAGGACAATTTCTAATAACATCTATCTTTTTAGGATCCACCTTAATACCATGGCCCAACAGCACATGACCTAGAAAGGCAACTTTTTTCAACCAAAATTCACACTTCTCATACTTAGCCTACAACCTCTCTTTCCTCACTCTTCGTAACACAACCCTCAAATGACCCCTATGATCCTCCTAACTATGTGAAGAAATCAAAATATTGTCAATGAAGACCATAACTAACGAATAAAAGTACGGTTTAAAGACCATATTCATAAGATCCATAAAGATAGTTGGTGGATTGGTCAACCAAAAAGACATCACAACAAACTCATAATGCCCACACCTAGTCCTGAAGTCTTTCTTGTGATAATCATACTCATTTGATGATACCCGAACTGAAAGTCAATCTTGGAGAAGTTGCTAGGCCCTCTCAATTAGTCAAACAAATCATCAATTCTTGGAAGAGGATACCTATTCTTGATAGTGACTCTATTAAGTTGTTGGTAGTAAATACACATTCTAAGAGACCCATCCTTCTTCTTCACAAAAAATATTGGTGCACCCAAAGGTGATTGCCTAGGCCTAATAATACCCTTCTATAACAAGTCCCTCTACTGCTTCGTCAACTCCTTTAACTCAGTTAGGGCCATATGGTAAGGAGGAATAGAGATAGGTTGAGTATCGAGGAAGAGGTCTATACCTAAATCTATTTCTCTTTTGGGAGAAACACTGGGAAGATCATTTAGAAGGATATGAAAAAACTCATTTACAACTAGAACCGACTCTATCGGAAAGACTTTTGACTCCACACCCCTAACCCTCACAAGATGATAAAGACACCACTTGGAGATCAACTTACGGGCTTTAATGCAAGAGATGAACCTGTCGTTGAGTACCACATCATGACTCTACTACTCAAGGATGGGTTCATTTGAGAATTGGAATCTCACCTTACGGGTTCTATAATCAATAGAGGCAATAGTATGCATGCATCCAATCCATCCTAAGAATGAAATCAAAATCAACTACAGTCCAACTTAACAAGATCACAAGGTAATATGTTATGCAAAATGCAAATGGAATAATTCCTATAGAACTTTTTAGCAACAATAGATACCCCAATAGGGGTAGATACCTCATATGACTTATATAATAATTCGGGTTCAACATAGAACATTTTGGCAATAAAGTGGGTAACAAAAGAAAGAGTGGCACCTGGATCAATGCATATACATCAAAAATAAAGATTTTCAACATACCAGTGACGGTATCAGTCACATCATCAACCAATTGCCTCACATGCAAAGCATAAAACTAATTATGCCTTGGGGCACCACCTTGTTGACCATTTCTTCCCAAAGGAACTGCATTTGTACCTTGTGGAAGAACCTCCTTACCCTTATTGCGATTTTGATGGCAATCCAACACCTTATGCCCAACTTCCCCATAACTAGAACAAGCATTAGTATCCCTCATGTATGGGACACTTTGACCCTTACGATACTTCTGACACCCACCATTAGGAACTATACCCTAAACACCTTGGGCCCTTGAAAAATCAATGGCAATCCTCTTATGGAATGCATGAGAATACCCTTGGCCTTGATGAAACCAGCTACCTTTTCGACTATGGAACTTTTCCTCAAAATGGGCCCTCTTGGGCTCATGACCCCTTCTCTTCCTCAACTTCTCCTCCTTCATTTGTTTGGCATATGTCATCAAATGGGAAATATACATGTCAATAATCAATACAGCAGACTAGGATTCCTCACTCACAAAGTCAGAAACACCCATCACAAATTTATTCATCCTAGACCTTTAGTTAGCCAACAAGTGTGGAGCATATTTTACAAGTTGGTTGAACATGAGGTGATGCTCCATCACACTCATAAGCCCTTGTCTCAAATTCATAAATTCCACCAATTTGGCTTCCCTAAGCTCAAAAGGGAAGAACTGATTAAAGAAAGCCGCCTTGAACTCCTCCCAAAGTACCATATGTTTTATCTCCTTCTCCTCTTTTCATTGATTGTACCATATTTGGACTACCCCTTTGTATTGATAAGATGCCAACTCCATCTTATCCTGCCGACCTCATACCCCTGATAGCCAATATTTTATAAAGATCATCGATGAATTCTTGAGGGTCCTGATTCACCTTTGACCCATATAATATCGAGGGATTCATCCTCATGAAATCTCTCAGCCGAGATGCCGGGGTAGGAACATGAGTGGCTTAGGCCCTTTGGTTGGCTTGATTAGCCACAACATGCAAGAAAAGTGAGAGCATCCTAAAGCTCTTTGATGAGCCGATTGCTCTTCGAGTATGTTGGCTCCCTTCCTTTTGTGTTAGGCATGATCTAACATAACAAAGGACAATCATTAGGGGAAAACCTTACTTCAACTTTGACAGCAGAACATAGAGTAAGAAGAAGGGAATCATTTCCTAAATCGCTCGTAGCCTCTAGCTCATAGTTGTGGTGCATAACACAACCATGAACAAGACTCTAATTGATGTGATTTGTTAGACGCCAAGGACCTACCAACCTAGTGCTATGATACCAACTTTGTCATGACCCAAGCCTAGGGTCTAGACGTGACATGGCGTATGAGGAACTCAAATGGACCCCAAGTAAGGTGGATTCTTCACCTGAATGATTCCTCCATTTTACCAACAATATCTTCTGAGCATTAACACATGGAAGACATTATGGATCTTTTCCAACAACAGTGGTATTGCTAATTTATATGCAACTGATCCCATCTTTCAAGTACTTCGGGGACTAAGTTTTCCCTTTCGGCTGAATCTCATAATCTTCTTCCATGGAGATACTTTTAGAAATACCTTATCACCAACTTGATAGATAATATCACACCTTTTAAGATTATCATATCATTTTTACCTATCCGATGCAATCTTTAGATAATCCTTGATCACCTTTACCTTGTCTTCTATTTGCTGTACAATTTTAGAACCAGTAAGTTTTATTTCACCAACTTCACTCCAACAAAGAGAAGTCCGACATTGTCTTCCATACAAGGCTTCATAAGGAGGCATTCCAATACTTGATTGGTAGCTATTATCGTAAGCGAATTCTACCTAAAGCCAAATATTTATTACAACTACCCTCAAACTCCTTGATGCATACTTGAAGCATATCCTTCAAAAGTTGTATAACTCTTTATGACTGACCATGTGTCTGAGGACGAAATAAGGTGCTGAAATTTAACTTGGTAAGGCCTTGCAAGCTAGACCAAAATATAGATGAAAACCTTAGGTCTCTATTGGAGACAATAGAGATAGGGAATATGTGCAACCTTAAAATCTCATTAATGTATAGTTGTGCTAACCTCTCAAGTGAATAATCCATTCTTATTTCTAAGAAGTGTGCACTTTTTGTTATTCTATCCACTATCACCCATATTGCATCACAGTTCTTCAGTGTGAGAAAGTCCAGAAACGAAGTCCATTGTTATTCTCTCCCATTTCCATTCTCACATCGACAATGGTTGGAGTAACCCAATTGGAAAATGATGTTCTACTTTTATTTGTTGACAAACCAAACAATTTGAAATGTACTCCCCAAAGTCTTTCTTCATACCATTACACCAATAGTTTTTTTTAAGGGTCCAATACATTTTCCTACCTCAAGGGTGCATGGCATATGATTAGTGTATAATTCATTCAAGATTTCTCTTTGTAGTCTTTCATCATCAAGGAAACACAACCTATATTGATAAGATAAGACACCATCCTCTGTTAATGAAAAATCACATTTTTCTCCATCTTGAACCTTTTTTGTCAGTTTCATGAGTTTCTCATCTAACTTTTGTGCTTCTCTAACTTGCTCAAGCAATACAGGTTTAACTTGCAACAAGGAAATAACCGATCCAGATGAATGAAATGCAATACAAGTATTCATTACTCTTAACTCAACAAACAAAGGCAATGGATTCAAAGACAGCCTTGTGAAGAACTTGCGACTAAAGGTATCTGCAATAACATTAGCTTGTCCTGGATGATAAAATTTTTCTACATATAGATAATGTCTCCATATTTTTAAGGAAAATACTATATCAGCAAGTTCCAGATCATCGATAGGATAATTCAATTCATGTGGTTTTAATTTTTGAGAGGTATAAGAAATAACTTTCCCTTCTTACATTAGAACATACCTTAGACCACGATAAGATGCAATATATCAAATACTCCTTACCCTCCATTTGTAGAGTAAGTACAGGAGCTTGCATCAATAAGGATTTAAGAGTTTCAAAGCTCTCTTGGCATTTGTCACTCTGAATAAACTTTCATCTTTCTTCAAGAATTTTGTCAAAGGGGAGGCTATAACGGAGAAGCCTTTCATGAACCTCCTATAGTATCCTGCCAAGCCTAGGAAGCTTCTTACTTTGGTTGGACTTTTGGGAGGTTTCTATTCAAAAATTGCTTGGATTTTACTTGGATCCACCTTTAAGCTTTCGACTGACATGACTTGCCAAAAAAAGATCACTTCATTAGCCAAAATTCATACTTGGAAAGTTTTGCATGAAGTTCTTTGTCCTTCGAAATTTGCAACACAATTCGAAGATGTTTATCATGATCTTCGTTACCCTTGGGATACACTAAAATATTATCTATATGAACTACCACAAATTGATCTAGATATGGATTGAATATTCAATTCATTAGATCCATGACTATTGTAGGAGCATTAGTCAATTCGAATAGCATCACCAAAAATTCATAATGAACATACCGAGTTCTAAAAGCAATTTTTGGAATAGACTTCTCTCTAATGCATAGTTGATGATACTCGGACCTCAAATCGATCTTTAAGAATAAATAAGTGCCCCTCAACTGATCAAATAAATCATCAATCCTTGGTAGTGGATATCTATTCTTGATTGTTTTTTGTTAAGTTGTCTTTAGTCAATACATAATCTAAGAGTTCCATCCTTCTTCTTTACAAATAAAATAGGGGATCCCTAATGAGAGACACTGGGACGGATAAAACCTTTCTCAAGTTATGGCAACTAAGTTTTCAACTCTTTTAGTTCTGTTGGAGCCATCCTTTAAGGAGTAATGGAAATAGGTGCAAATCTAGAAATAAGATCGATTGGAAATTCAACAACACTTTCGAGGGGTAACCCAAGAAGATTTTCTGGGAAGACTTCTGAAAAGTCACATACAGTTGGTATATCTTCATGACTAGGGCTTTCCAACTGTGTATCATCTATGTGAGCAAGATATGTACCACAACCTTGCCAGATCATCTTTCTTGCCAAGGCTGCAGAAATAATACTAGACATTAATGATCTTTCACCTTATACAGTAATATAAGGAAATATAGGGTTCTTAAAAGTCACATGCTTTGATCTAAAATCCACTACCGTATGATATTTATATATCCAATCCATTCCAATAATAACATCAAAATCTTGTAAGGGCATCTTAATAAAATACGCCAGGAAAACTAGGTCTTTGACCATGAAGGGATAAGCTCGGTAAATTCGATTACAAATAACTTGATAGCCCAAGGGACTTTCATCTAGCATATTATAATCAAGCCTTATAGATTTCACATTTTTAGGAAGAATTAGTGATGAACAAATATAAGAATGTATAGAACCAAGATTAAACAATGTAAAACCACATAAGCTAAATACGTGAAATTTACTAACAACCACGTCTTGGCCACCTCGATCATCCCTCTGTTTCATAGCATAAGTTCTTGCCATAGCCTATGGTTCACTAGGTTGATTTGGTCTACTTTCTCCAGCCACTTGGATGTTTTTTGGTCTTGTCTTGCACACATATTGGTTTGAGGAGAAGTATTAGAATGCTTCTGAACCGAGCTTTTAGTACGCAAGGAAGGAGCCTGCTTAGGACATTCCTTCACTTTATGATTAATATTGTTGCAGTTCAAATATGCACCAGAAGCTCTCCTACAAATACCATAATGATTCTTCCGACATTGTTCACACATAGGAACATGAGTCTTGCCTCGAAAATTATTTGGAGTATTGAATATAGAATAATCTAATCTGTTTTGCTTGGGTTGAGGTGACCTGTTAATATTTCTAGCCTTAGAATCATCAAACGTTACCCTTTTGTATGGACCTCTGAAATCTAATCGAGGTTTCCAAAGTTTATTTTCATGTCTACTAGCTCATTCTTTAACAAGTCATTCCCAGGTAAGAGCAGCAAAAACTTATAATTTATAGAAGTTCTCATGTTGCAAGAATGTCACATTCTTTCTGATAGAATCGTTTAAGTCATTTTCAAATCTCCTACACTTATCTTTCTCTTCTTTAATAATATCTCCAGCATAACGAGAAACCCTTGAGAAATTTTGTTGATATTCAGCAATAGACATGCCCCGCTACCTCAAACTTAAAAACTCCTTTTTCTTAGCATCACAGTAAGCAAGTGGAACATACTTCATATTGAGCTCCTTAACAAAGTCATCCCAAGTCAAAATTGGAGGTTTTACCTTGGCATTTGGAACACTCACCCACAAATCATAAGTATTATTTTGTAATAGCGAAATAGCATACATAAATTTTGCAACATTTGAACACTCTAATTGATCAAACACCCTCTCCATGCATTCAAACCATTGTCTAGCATCAATAGGACTAGCAGAACCTTCAAATTCTACCCTACCCATTTTCCTCATTTTCTTGAAGTTTATCCCATTAGGATCATGCATCGCTATAGCCATGTGGTAGTAGAACTCAGCCATCTTTTGTAAAGCAGGATTCATGACCTGAGTACTATGGCTCATCTGGGGATGTGGGATAGGTCTTACACCTTTGTTTCCCACTTCAGATCCACTAGTATGAGGGATGTATTGATTTGAGAGATGTTTGCTAACCCCTTCAAGTGGACGAGGTTAGAAATAAGAGTTATCTAATCCTTACGATGTTGATTCCATAGGTCTATTAAAGGAAGAGGCCATAATTTAATTCCTTCAAAAGAGAAGATCATATTGCATTAGGGACATATACCTGATGCATACGCACTTTTCAGGCACTAAAATTGTATTGAGCATGTAAGTGAACAGATAACAAAGCTTAGACCTTTTAAAAAATAGACAAGTATACAAGTAATTCATACCAAAAGTCCTAGAATCAAAAGCCTGGGCTCTGACAGCAACACTTGTGCAAACTGTGCAGGAGGATGCCACTTCCATACTTCTAGGCATATGTCACACTCACTAACGTACGAAAAATTTAACATGTGGCATACTAATCATAATTAAATATTGAATTCAAAATATTAAAAGTATAGCATTTTGTTTTAAAGGTCATTTAGTTGATTTCTATCTCACTTGAAATGACCCCAAAATGTGCCCAAAAACGTGCCTCGGAAGCGCCCAGAATCTTATTTTCCATATATCTAAAAAATTGTTTAGAATTTTGGAAATTTGACTTCATATGTTTGTTCAAGGGGTCTAAATTAGGGTGACAAGGGTATAAACTTTAAGTTAAAGCAAAATAATCAAATTATAAAATTTCAATTGGTGTAATTTTTACTGAGGGTCCGCGACCTCTCTGTGTCTTTTTCCTAGTTCACCCAGATTTTTCTAAGTGTTGGACCTATGCTTTCCCAAATTTATTTTCACCTATACTTAGTCTTATTTCACCTCATATCGACCAAAAACATTCCACAATATTTTCCCAAACACTTAGACTCATTTGTAACCCTAAATTCAAGTCCTAAACTCAAGGCCAATCTCAAGGATTTCTTCAGGGATCTCACTAAAGCTTCAAATCATCATTAAAGGATTCTTCAAGAACTTTAGAAAAGCTAAGGTATTTGGTGTTGACCCATTGGGTCCTTTAACCCAACATGTCTAAACCCTCTTTTACTTAATATTGCATGATTTAAAGTTGATTCTACATGTGGGTATTGTATATTGAGAAATTTACAACATAGTGATTTTAGTTCAAGAAAGTATGGTTGTTTGAACATGTTTTGAGCTTCAAATCTTGGATCTAATATTGGATTTACTAAGAGGTTTTGATATGAATGTCTTGGGGGTGTTGCAAGGTGTTAATTAAAGGTTCACCATTGATTTTTCTACATGATTTCATCTCTAAGTTGCATGCTCTTTTACCCCTATTACACCCCCCAAGTGTTTGATAAAATGTCCGTTTATGGTTTCTTGAGGAATTGAAGGTCCAAAGCATGATATATGATATGAATGATGTTTTGATAATGAAAAGAGCTTATGTATATGATACAATTGACTATATGATGATGAAATGAGCTTATACATATGATGTACTCTATATAAAGTGTTGCATTAGACTATGCCCGATTTGGGGGGATAAGAGTCCAAGTAACCTAGAAAGAGGGTTAATACTCATCTTTAATACAGTGATGGGTGTCATTGACACCAACGAGATGGAGGTTCATATTCATCCACCTAAGTGATAGGGCAACATAATTACCAACCGAGATGGGGTTTTTTTCTCATCCACCTAGGTGATAGGGTGGCATAATCACCAACCAAGATGGCGGTTCATACTAATCCGCCTAAGTGATGGGGCGGCATCATCACTAACCCCAAGGGTTTTGTACCTTGGAAAGCTATCTTGGTCTCTTCTTCACATATGATATTCTATATGAGCATGATTCACTTAAACATGTTTTACTTATGCATTGATCATACTTGTCATATTGCTATATTATGCCTATTGCCTATTTTTATGCATTTTGGATTATGATGCTCATCTCTTATTGCATTGCATCTTGTATACTTGGTAAATTCAAACATACTAATGTATACTCTTGCCTATATGATATCACCATGTAGGAACCAGTGCCCAAGTTGATCATCCTCCTCTATTTTGCTAGATGGCACTATTCTAAGCTAGTTTATGAGACCTTCATTTCAGGGACTTTGGTTTATGTTTTCCTCTTATCTATGTATTGAGATATTATCTTATGCTCTATTTGAATATGAGGGTGAGCCCGATTACTTTGTATTAGACCTCGCTTAATCTATGTATGTAGAGGTTTTTATTGGACAAGTTATGTATTACGTCTGAGCTTTAACTCATCTCTGTTGTTTAAGTATTAGACTCTTTCTTTCTCTTTTAGTCCCATTTCCCTTTGTTTATGTTTCTTATGATGTTTTATATTGTTTCTGCGACCAAGGATGTGTAACGATATACTATGAGGCTTTTTTAGGGTCACTTTGTGTTCCCCATTTACTAGTAATGTCTAGGCCCTAGGCTTGGGATATGATAAACTTTGTATCAGAGCACTAGGTTGATAGATCCTTAGAATCTAACATACTGCACCGATTAGCATCGTACTCATGGTTGTGAAGTGCGCCATGAGTATGATTAGGAGATTATGAGGCATTTTAGCAAATGTTTCCCTTCTTCTTGTTCTAAGTCGTGCTTTAGAGTTGTGATAAGTTATTTCTCCTCTAATGACTATTCTTTGATATGCTAAATCATGCCGAATACTAGAGGAAGACGGGCCCAAACTCCCAAAGATCAACCTACCAATGGTGAGCTTCGAGATGCTCTTACTATACTTGACCAATTAGTGGCCAGCCAAGTACAACAAGGGTCCCAAGTCCCTCATGCTACTACCTCGGGAGATAGGGTAAGGGACTCTAGGAGGATGAATCCTCCAATTTTCCATAGGTCAAAGGTGAATGAGGATCCATAAGAGTTTATTAATGAAATCTATAGAATCTTGACAATAATAGGTTTTGGGCCAAATGATAAGGTGGATTTGGCAACGTACCAACTCAAGGGTTTAGCCCAAATTTGTTTTGATCAAAGGAAAGGTAAGAAGGGTAATGGCTATGTGGTGCTTCTAAAAGAATTTGAATTGGCCTTCTATAATTGGTTCTTCCCTCTTGAGCTTAGGGAAGCAAAGTTGGTTGAGTTTATGAACTTGAAATAAGGTGGAACGAGTGTAAGAAGATATGCCCTCAAATTTAATCAACTTTCAAAGTATGCTCCTCACTTGGTGGCCGACTCTAAGTCAAGGATGAATAAGTTTATTATGGGGGTCTCCGACTTAGTAATTGAAAAATGCGATCTGCCTTGCTTATTAGTGACATGGACTTTTCTTGGTTGATGACATATGCTGAGCAAATGGAAGATAAGAAGTTGAGAAAGAGAAGGGGTCATGAGTCCAAGAGGGCTTGGTTTGAGGGTAGGTTCCACAAGGATGTTAGACTTTCATAAGGCCAAAGTCCTCCTCATGCTATAACTAAGGAGTTTGCTAATGATATCCCTAGGCCCCAAGGTGTAGGTGTCGTGGCTCCTAATGAAGTGTGTCCTAGATGTTGGAAGAGCCATCATGGCTTATGTTTGGGGTTACTAGTGCATGCTATGGTTGTGGGTTTCTTGGTCACAAGAAAGTAGTGTCACGACCCACCCCAGGGGCCGTGATTGGTGCCGATAGGGTACCCCAGACATACATTATACCGAATTTCCCTTCACAACAGCTAAGGAATTTCATGAAATTTTGACAGAGTTTCCTCTATTTTTCTAACTAACCTCACCTGCAAACAGCGAACCCAACAG
>JAOTQJ010102246.1:0-11482 GCA_025642045.1 Solanum sejunctum
TGATATCTACTTCTTGTTGTATTGCATCCCACATACTTAATACATTCAAACATACTAATGCATACTCTTGCCTATATGATATCACCATGTAGGAACCGGTACTCAAGTTGATCCTACCCTCCTCTACATGGCTAGTTGATATTCTTCCAAGCTTATTGGTGCATCCTCCATTTTGGGGACCTTAGTCTATATTGCTATTATTTATGTATTGAGACACTATTTATGTTCTATTGACTATGAGGGTTAGTCTGTTAGCTTTGTCTTGGCCCCACTCTATCTATGAACTTAGAGGTGTTTGTCGGATGATTTATGTATTTATGATATGACCTATGACTCCTTGTCATTGACGTTTTTGTTTTGATAAGCTATCCCTTAGTCCCTTATTCCTTTTGCTTATTTTATGCCTTTTATATGCTTCTATGACCAAGGACGTGTAATGACAAGTTAAGAGGCTTGATTGGGATTCCTTCGGGTTCCATATCCGTATCACGTCTAGGCCCTAGGCTTGGATCATGACATAAACCCAAAAGCTTGATAGATATTCAAAGTGTATAGCACAAGATTTGCAATCCATAAAACGGGTTTTCCAAGAGAATATAATAAATTAAGGTGAAACCCTAAGATATTCTTGAGAGAATATTCAAGAACAATTTTCTAAGTCTACAAGATGTCTGATCCGAAATGAAAACCTAACATAAAGTATTTTTAGTATGTACAAATAAAACCAAACTATTACGCAGAAAAGACAATTGGCAGCTGGTATGCCTCGCAGATACGACTTGTGAGGTAACCTATGAGTCATAATTGGGGTCTAGAATTAGGTTCTTGGCATCTTGGACTCAGCTGGTATGACCCACTGGTATGAGTCATTGCTTGGGCTACGACTTGTATGTTCATCTCGTAGCTCTGGCCTTCAGTATTTGGTCCAATATTTTGGCTCTCTAGTTCTTACCATGAGTCCACCTATATGAGTCATAGTGTATATTACGACTTGTAGGATGTCATCGTAGGAGCGACCTTCACTTGGCAGATTTCCGATTTTTGGTCTCTATTTCTTGCTACGAGAAACCCTATGACTCATAACTTGAGTTACAACTCATAAGTGGGCTCATATGGCCTATGCTTCAGCAAAATCTACAACTTTTCTTCAAAATCATGCCAACCTAACTTTTCTGCAAGATCAACACAAAAACACATCAAAACCATAAGAAGTCACTTTAAGAACTCACAAAATCCCTTGTTTCAGGCACCAAATGTGTTGTATTTTGACAGCACATCGACACCTCAACTTAGAATTGTTTTTTGTCCTTAAGCAATGACTTAATCTACGCAGACAAAGAGAAATACATAGTAACTATACTAATGGCCTATACATCAACTCCTCTAATTTAGGTACCCTACTACCATTTTTAAAAAAGATTTCAAAGTTGTTAAGCAAAACAAGAACACATTAACATACCTGGCAATCTAACTATGATAAGCTAAGGATCATCAACTATCCACAATCGTTGGTTTAGTCATATGCTACTCAAGTAGTGCAAATGCCCTCACTAGAAAGAAGTCCCTTATACTCGCTTAAAAACATTTAGAATTCAGGGACTGAGGAAACATTCCCACTGTCACAATTGAAATTCATACACAATGACTAACACTATAAACTTGCCCCTATTGTCATTATTGATAAGGTGGATTTGGATCACTTTAGGACTTAAGATCTTGTAACATAGGTCAAGGGGGCTTTGCTATGGCATTTTAGGCAATTAGTGACTTAAAGTTATCCTTAAACTATGCTTACCAACACTTTTACCTTCTCAACACATCTAGTTTCACTAACTCCTCCCTCATTCCCCCATTTCAGGCTTTTCCCAGGCTTTTTCTTTCACTTTTCAACTGTGCCTCTATTTTGAGCTCATTTTTACTAATCTTTTCAACTCAAGGCACTTTCTTTTCTTTTTATTCACCCAGCTCATGATTATTTACTTTCTTTCTTTTCACCCTAACTAACTACCTTATTTTTATTACTTTACCATAATAAAGGACACCCTTAACTTAGAATTTTAGCCTAAGGTGAAGTACACAATATCTATGCCTCAAACCAAGGCCACCAACGCAACCACCCTCAACTTAGTCTTTTAGCCTAAATCAAGTTTCACATGTTCAAGGATAGATCAGGGTCAATATCAAAGTATTTCATCAAACAAGGTAAGGTTAGCAAGGTGTCAAGAAAGAATGAGTACATGAGAAGCTCAAATATTTGGAACAAGGGATTCACTAGTTCATTTGGCAAGTAATTTAGGCAAAAATAGGCTTACTATCAGAACAAAGGCCTAAGATCACTTCCTGATCAACCAAATCACTAACCAGTCTTAGAGTACTAGGGCAAGTTCTGAGTCTATACATAATACATGAATGCATCAAAATATGCTTACAACACACATGGCATTGCACACACAATCAAGTATAGACTCCTAGGTCATGCATATAGCCTAGCTTACCTTCACAATATCTGAACAAACATTGACAGATAAAATGTATGAATGCATCAACAACCACATCGAGGGTACCTAATTTTTACCAAAAACTTAAAGAATATTTAAGAACTATATGTATGCCAACAGATAACATTACTATGCATTTACAAATTATCTATACTTCCTAAAATATGCTGGTTCAACAGAAAATTAAACATCCACAAGTAAAAAGAAACACGACAAGAAAACCTTAGGATCAAAAATAGGGGAGGTTATGGACTTGAGGCAACTCAGACTTAACCTTAATCCATACTTCCACCACCTCACAAAAACATGATACTTTGTCCTCGAAGTAAAAACACATATTTAAGATGAGAAAATGAAAACATAACATAGATATATAGACATTAAAAACTAATAAGTAACAATACTAATATCCAAAGCCCAACATAAGAACATTATCCAATGAAAACATCCAAAAACCAACAGAGAAACAATATTATCTAACACAAGGATAAAATATCCATAAAGCAAAATAAAAGCTAGGGTCAAAAGGGGTAAAAGATCATGGTACTCAAGCACTAGTCTCGGGTTAATCTGTAGGGTTTCGGGGATGTATCTCTTCCTCAGCTGCCTGGGCTGTAGCTACTCCTGAGTTACCCTCTCTATGTGGGATGTACTCCTCTCTATCTCTTTAAATGGCCAACAGAAGTGACTCCTTCATTAACTCTTATTGTATGGGCCCTTCCTTAGGTCTAGGCCACTTTGGGGTTGGCTCTAGATCATCGTGCTCGAGAAGACTCTTCCATGGGTGCCTGGATGGTTGGTGAGCCAATCAAATGCCTCATCACCTAATGGGGCTGGAACAGTGGTTGCTAAAATCTGCAATAAGTCGGCCTTGAACTTGCCCAACTCCTCAGTAACTGCACTCCCGTTGGCAGGTCTAGTTCCCTCAAGCCTCTTATGGACTCTAGTTTCAAATGCATTGATATGGGCTTCTACCGCTTGGACTCTCTCATTAACTGAGTCTCAGGTGAATGTCTTCATCCTCTCCTCGGCGTCCTGAATAGTCTAATTAATCAATGGTCGGACCCATGCTGACAGCTCACATAGCTGGCCCTCTGTTGCAGACAACCTCATAATAAAGCCTAAAATACAATAGTAGAGAAAAGAGGGTTAACCTGTAAAGTAGATGATGCTGGTGATGGAGTGCTAGAGGATGGTATAGACTCAATCTCAACTGCTGGTGTAAGCTTTGCAGTAGTTGAAGTAGTGCCCGTAAAGCTTGAGATGAACCTAGAATCTGAGGATCTACCAGAAATGGCTCTGGGATAGCTGGAAGAGCTAATCTCTATAGGGCTATTTGGTTTTCATTAGCCTTGATTAGGCTGGGGTCCATTGTATGCAAACCCTCTAAATGAGGATCCAAGTGGAGAGAAACCCGCACATCAGCTTTCTTGTATAATCTATGAATCAGAATGGGGAATGGCAATGCTTGTTGAGTACAGACTGCTGACTTATGGATCTGTTCTGCCATAACGCAAGCCCAATCAATGTCATACCCAGCCAAGATGCTCGCCAACAACACATCCCTCACTAATGTGATCACATTATCTGTGAATATGGGCCTAATGTGCTATCGAATAATAGACCACCAAATCTTTGCCCTAAATGAGAGATGGGCCTTCAAAATATGCTTGGCATGGTTTGTAACCTATATCGGCTTAACACCTTCCTCGCAAATTTGGCCCACTATCCACCTCAATAATTTCTTTCTCAGCTCGGCATCATTCTGATTAACTACTTTCCTCATGTTTGCCATCCTATGATAATATTCTGCTGTGGAGTGTGGAGTGTGGAGCACTGTAATTAGGTCTAAATTGGACCCTTCGAATAGTTTCTGCTGAGATGTCAACAACCTCACTCTTAACCATGACTTCACTCAACCGTGGTGCATCAATGGGCTTTATGAGCCTCGGAAGGTTGCCACATACAGTAGCATAGTAAGAGGCATAGAATTCTCAGACCAGGTAAGGGGCGTACTTCCCCAGCACTTGTGATAACTATCGTAACCCATGGCGGTCAATATCAACTTCTAAACCTGGTATGCCTACCCTGAGTCTTTCAACCTTGCTTTCTCATGAAATATCTGCACTAGCCTCCCTCGACTCTTAGGTACCAATCCCTTATAATAGATCTCTTTCATTCTAGGACCACACCACCATGTGTTTTGCAGGTCGATGGAGGTGATGGTGTAAATAGAATCAGCTGGATGCGGAGGAGCAGTCTCTTCTGGCTGAGCCTTAGACACTTCAAGAGAAATAGAATCATAAGTGGAGTCATCATCACCTGATCCGACATCTTCACCCTCTTCATCAGACTGGGAGGAGCTGTCCACTTCCATCAATATTCTGGTTGAGTATGATCATGTTAAGGGCATGTTAGACTCAGGGTCAGGGTGCATATTCATCTCTTTAATTGATTGCTCATCCTCAAGGACTCATCCCTTAGGCAATGACCAAAAATAGAGAAAGCACCCCTTCGACCTCTTGAAGACATTATCTCTGAAAAATTGTCAACATGTTAAAGCATGAGCCACATGATGTTTTGTTTCAATCAAATAAGTAACAAATGAAATAGTCGAACAAGAACATTAAGATTACCTAAGTAAAAGCAAGCTAAATCAGGTACAAGGTTGCAGATATGAGGTGCAGGTACGACTCGTAGAGAGGCCCATGAGTCATATTATAACCTCGTTGAACTAAGAAAATAGATAAAAATGCACTCTGGAATTAGGTATGAGGTGCAAGTATGACTCATAGGGTTACTTACGAGTCATAGTCTTAACTCATATCTCATTCCAGAGACATTTTGAGAGTTCAAATCTAGGCTACAAGACCACTATTATGACTCATAACAAGTGCTATAAGTCATAGGTGAATCACGTATGGAAAAGGTTAAGGAACCATGGATGAGTATAACCTTCTATGAAAGGCTACTACGACTCATAGAGAGACCTACGACTTATAGTGGGTCCTCCTAACAGAAAACAAAGAGCCCATCGGGTGTCTCTAACCTTTCCACAAAGACCAACAACAAATCAAGAAAGTATGAGAGGTTACAAACATAAAGGCATAGGTGATACAGAAGTAGACATAAGTACCCTTCATTACCAAATATATCAAAACAAAGCATGAATTTTTCCTTAACATTTCAAAATTCCTCTAAGAATATCAACATCATCACACCCTGAAAATAAAATTATGATAGCTCTAAACCTTGAAATTTCAATCCCACGTGATCTTCATAATAAGACAATAATTATGCAACAAAAGCACACTATCATAATATTAGATAATAAAATCACCAAACAAGGACAGAATTCAAGACTCGACCTTTTACAAAGACAAACAATTGTATACAACATTCTTTTTACTATCACAGGCACTTTTGCATGGTTATGCTAATCATGACCCTGAGGCCTTCATTTAATCATCCACAAGATAAGGATTTTTCAGAGACAAACTGAATTTAATGGCGAGAATTTACTAGATGAATGTGTGAATGTATGAGGAGAAGGGGAAAAATTAGAAGAGTTCTTGGTGCACAATTCACTTGTTGGGGAATTTTAGTGGGTGAAAGATAAAAAGATGGATACAATAGTGAAAGCGGATGATGGAGGGAATTATAAACTGAAAGGGTATGCTTCATAAAGGGACATGAAGAGTCAAGAGACGTTAGTCTCTTAATATTCAAGATGACTCACCCTTTTAAATTCCCTAGATTAGTCTTATGAGATCCTGACTAAGAGTTGTATGAAGTCATATGACTTATAGGTTCTAATCTCATATCATACCCAACACTTAGGAAAAGTACTATTTTATAACTGAGCACTATGAACCCCACTTATGACTCATGGAGGACCCTATGAATCGTAAGGTTGGCTCATAGTATGTGTGGTAGCTTCTGGTACCCACTGTTTCCCTCTATGAGGCATGAATATGAGTCATAACATTCATTACAACTCATAGTCCTTCTCATAAAAGCTGCATCCAAGCATAATTTTTCCATTTTTCAGTTCTTGGTTTGTTACTGCAACCTATTACTTAAAATATACCAAAATGCCAATTGATACAACTAGGTCAAAGTCTCAAAAATCACAACACAATATTAAATCACCCACCAACAAGTTAAATATGATAAAATGTTTCAAAATAAACCAACACACAAAAGATTCTTGGGTTGCCTCCTAAGAAGCATCTTATTTAACATCGTAGCTCGACTTTGTCATCATAGATAATCAGACTTCTCCATGGGTCTCATTATTGCTCCGTGCAATCCTCCGTTCCTCACCCTGCACCTCTTCAAGCTTATCAACGAGCTACTCAATCCTATATCCAAGCCTTTGCATTGATATAGTTTGTTGTTCCACTTTGTAGTTACATTTGAGGACATCAAACTTTATCACTCGAATAATGTCATCTTTTCCATTCACATTGATCAGGACTTGTTCAAGCATATGCTCAATCAGGGTTAGTTTATCAGTTATACAAAGTTGGTATAGTAGCCTCGTCCAATGTGCAACATTTTCACTTTTGGGTTTACTTGAGGCTCCCGTAGATGCACTAGTAGATGGTCTGACTTGCTCTTGAAGGGGTTAGTAAACTTGGGCAACTGTAGATAGCTTGTCCATACTCTCAGTGATCTCATCAAATGGTCATCTTACAGACTCCCAACAATTCCCTCCAAATAATATGTCAGCCTGCGCTTGTTGCTTAGAGGTTAATTCTTGGAAGAAGCTAGCCGCCAATTCATTACTAGTCAGACCATGGTTCTGATTTGCTGCCAAACACTGCTTGTACCTTTCCCAAGCCACTACCAAAGGTTCTCCTAGCATTTTTTTGAAATTGAAGATGTTGTTCTGTATCTTTTTGCTTGTTGGATTCCTTATAGAAGTTCATAAGGAAGACTCTTTGTACTGCCCCCCAGTAAGAGTAAACATCATGTGGGAGAATTGATCGCCATTCCGTAGCTTCACTCTGGAGAGTCATGGGGAAAACCTGAAGATCCATGGCATTCCAAGTAGGATGTCTTGTCCCAAGGACTTCCCTCAACATTTGAGTGAAATTCTGTAGATGGATTTGGGGATCTTCGGACTCTTGCCCATAAAATAGAGCATGCCTCCATAGTTTCCAATAAGTCATTTGCAATGTAGAACTTTTGTTCAGTCATATTTCCAATGAACCTACACCTAAAATCAACTAACAAAAACAAATAGAAAAAGTAAAATATAGGAGAGTTCAGAATCAACATTAGAACTAACTAATAGTGAAATCAAATCAAAACCTAACCGCATTCCTCGTCAATGGTGCCATAATTTTTTATGACATCTGATGTTCAAGCTCCAATAAGAAAGCGATCGTTGTCAGCAAATAATCAAATCAAAGGTTAGGGTCAAATTCACAGGGAATACAGTTCTTGACTATAAGACTTCACTATTAATCATTTCAGGCATCAATAACTAAATTCTCTAAATGGGGGATAGGGGTGTTTGTGATTGAAAAACAAAATAAAATAAACACTAAGTATAATGCAAGGAAACACTCAATTTTGGGGACAACTTGAGAATTGTGTTACATATGGTTCATCGACTCAATTACCCTAGATAACATAACTATAATTGGTGATTTGCATGTAAGACGGTAAGTTAGATTCTTACATCCTTCTTCTAAAGGTGAAGGTTAAATTTCACCATGGCACTTGATCGACAACCATGGCATGCCAACTAACTGTTACCTATTGTCCCAGTCTATCTACCCTTAGTCAGGCTTGGTAGATTAGACGAGAACGCATCAATCAAATTTTGTGACCTACTTCCCTTTTCCTATTCATCACTACCTTAGTCGAGATCATGATAGTAGGCGGGGTTTGGTATTTGCCACCACCAAACAACAATAATAATGAAGGAAAATAGACAATACATGTAAAACCCCAATCATAAAAATGCAATAAACCTAGGTCATCTCAAGTAAACTACCCATAGTTCCCACAACCCCAAGTTGTGGGTACTTACCTACTCATGGCTAAGGCAAAACACACAGAAATGCAAATAATAGACATAGTTGAGAGTTTTACCAACACAAAGAAAAGTGAACACACCACAAGTTACAAACCCACAGGCTTGATAGATATCCAAAGTTTGTAGCACAAGATTTGCAATCCACAAAATAGGTTTTCCCAGAGAATATAATAAACTAAGGTAAAACCCTAAGATATTCTTGAGAGAATATTCAAGAGCAATTTCCTAAGTCTACAAGACATCTGATCTGAAATGAAAACCTAACTTGAGTATTTATAGTGTGTACAATAAACCCTAAAAAGTATTCAAAAAAAATAGTTGGCATCTAGTATGACTCGCAGATACGACTTGTACGGTGTCTTATGAGTCATAATCAAGGTCTTGTATCAGGTTATTGGCATCTTGGACTCAACTAGTATGACCCACTGGTACAAATCATTGCTTGGGCTATGACTTGTATGTTCGTCTTGTAGTCTTGGTCTTCAGTTTTGGTCCAATATTTTAGCTCTCTGATGCTTTCCATAAGTCCACCTATACGAGTCATAATGTGTCTTATGACTCATAAGATGCCCTTGTATGAGCGAGCTTCACTTGGAAGATTTTTGAATTTTAGACTCAGTTTCTTGCTACGACACCCTATGATTTGTAGCTTAAGCTACGACTCTTAGGTGTCTGTGTATGGCATATGCTTTAGCAAAATCTGCAACTTTTCTTCAAAATCATGCCAACCTAACTTTATTACAAGATCAACACAAAAACACATCAAACCCATAAAAAGTCGCTTTAAGAACTCACAAAATCTCTTATTTCATGCAGCAACTATGTTATATTTTGACAATACATCAATTGTGGATAGTTGATGCTCCTTAGCTTATCGTAGTTAGATTGCCAGGTATCTCATTATGTTCTTGTTTGCTTACTAACTATGCAATTCTATTTTGGAAATAGTGGTCAGGTACCCAAATCAAAGGAATTGTGGTATATGCTAATAGTATAGCTGTTATGTATTTCTCTTTGTCTGCATAGATCAAGTCATGGATTGAGGACAAGCAACAATTCTAAGTTGAGGGTGTTGATATGCTATCAAAATACAACACATTTGATGCCAAAAATAAGGGATTTTATGAGTTCTTAATGTTACTTTTTATGGTTTTTACGTGTTTTTGTGTTTTTCTTATAGAAAAGTAAGGTTTGTGTGATTTTGAAGAAAAGTTGCATATTTTGTTGAAGCTTAGGACGTACGAGCACACTTATGAGTCATAGCCAAAGATACGAGTCATAGGGTGTTCATAGCAAGAATCAGAGACCAAAAATTCAGAAATTTCTTAAGTCGGGGTCACCCCTACGAGGCCATCCTACGAGTGGTAAGTTTCCCTATGACTCATATAAGTGGACTCATAGCAAGAATCAGAAAGCTAAAATATTGGACCAAAAATTAAAGACCAAGACTACGAGAGGAACATATGAGTCATAGCTCAAGCAACAACTCATACCTATGAGTCATACCGATTTAGTCTAAGGTGCCAAGAACCTGATATGAGATGCTAACTATGACTCATAGGTCATCCTACGAGTCGTGCCTGCGAGACTTATCAACTGCCAATGGTCTTTTCTGTATAAATTCTAAGGTTATTTTGTAAATACTTTATATAGTTTAAGTTAGTGTTTTAGAAGGGAATTCGACCAGGAGACATTTTACAATCATCTATTGAATCTTTTCTTAGTTTTTAGAATAGTTTGTTGTTTTTTCTTAGAAAACCCATTTTGGAGATTGCAAATCTTGCCTTGTACTTATTGTTAAGCAATCAAGTTTGTGAGTTTGCAACTTGTGGTGCCCATTTTCTTTATTGTTGTTAGTAAAAGACTCTTATTTATGCCTTGTATGTGCATTTTTGCATGTTTTGACTTAGCCATGAGTATCTAAGCACCCAAAACATAGGGATGTGCGAACTAGGTAGTTGACTTGAGATAACCTAGGTTTATTGCATTTCTATGATTGGGTTTTTGCATGTATTGTCTATTTTCCTTCATTATAATTGTTGTTTGGTGGTGGCCAACACCAAACCCTGCCTACTATCACAATCTCGACCAAGCTAATGATGAGTAGGAAAGGGGAAGTAGATGACAGGATTTGGTCGATGCCTTCTCGTATAATCAACCAAACCTAAGCAAGGGGAGGTTGACTGGGACAATTGATAATGGTTAGCTGGCACACCATGGTTGTTGACGAAACGCCATGGTGAAATTCGACCTTCACCTTCCCAAGAGGGCTGGAAGAACCTAAGTTACCATCCTATATGCTAATCTTCAATTGTAGTTATGTTACCTAGGGTAATTGAGTCAACGAACCATGGGGAACATAATTTCCAAGTTGTCCCCAAAATTAAGTGTTTTCTTGCATAGTAGTATAGTCAGAATTTTACATTTTTTTAATTAGAAAAACCCTCCGCCCCCCCCCCCCAATTTAGCTATTTTAGTTATTGATTCTTGAAATGATTAGTATTGAAATCTTGTAGTAAAGCCCCATATTCCCTATGGATTCGACACTAACCTTTGGTTAGGTTTTACTGACAGTGATCATTTTCTTATTGGAGCGTAACATCATCAGTATGCAACCTCACTTATCTTCGTCTACTCTCTATAGGGACTCACAAACTGTGAACGTAATTCCTTCTCTACCAAGATGACCACATATTTAATGAGTGAAACTCTCATATAGGCCCAATCAGCAACTTTAAATTCAAGATCCTCTCTCCTTATGTCGGCATAGAACTTTTGGCGAATTTGGGTCGTCTTCAACCTTTCACTAAATGTCTTACTCCTCTTAAGAGCCTTCATAACCAGATCGGCTCCAAATAAAGCCACCTCTCCAACCTCAAACCACCTAACCGGTGATCTACAATGTCTACCATAAAGAGCCTCAAAAGGAATC
>JAOTQJ010102257.1:1255-11481 GCA_025642045.1 Solanum sejunctum
TCTGGGGGGAGTGCTTTTGGATGTGTTTGAATAGCTAAGTTATGATTTTTTTGTAATATTTTTATGAATGTTTTCATGCTCTTGTTAATTTCGATTCTATTGTTTTAATTTTTAGTTAAAGTTGTATTTTTTAAAAAAATAATTTATGTCAATCCATATGCTAACTAGGTTTCCTACTACACAACGTGTAAACTATTAAAACACCAATACTATACTAATTTTCAATCAAATTTTTAGTCATACACCACACAATATCTGTCTTACATTCTATATAAAAAAATTATAATACCCAAAATTATAGCAACTATTATACCAAAATTATCTAAATCTATACAGTAACTTGTTTTCTTATTACACATCTAGTAAACAATTTAAACACCAATACTATACCAACTTTTACATTAAATTTTTGACTTTTAAGATTAAAAAAATTTATGACCACCAAAATTAATTATTATACCAAGCGAATTATCATCTATTGTATGAACAATTAGACTATACAAAAATATTTATCTTTTGGTAGGCAAAGATCATTTGATTGGCCAAGATTCAATATCGTATATTGACACTTTATTTAAATAAAATATTAGCAATAAATACACTAATTTTTCAATAATCTACAAAACTGGATAACAACGTACAATTAATTCAATACAAAACCAAAATAAATATCATTTGCAACACCATAAGCTAGTTTAAGTCACAACATAATAATATGTTCATACAAATTATAACAATAAAAAATAAAAATAAAATAAGATAAATCAGCAAGTTCATTACATTACTCATCAATTAGTTGTGTAGACTTATTTAAGGAACCTTTTATATTTATTTTTGGTATTAAAAATTTAAAATCCTTAATAATGACATGTTGATCAATGTGCCCTTTTTTTGGAATTTCATTCTATTAATTGTGTAGTCCCCTTAATTAAATCCATGCTAATTAATTTTTCCTCTTTTGCAAAAAATCAAAATAAAAATTGGTATTCTAGTGTAAATATGAAAAAGTCGGTAGGGTCATGTAATGTAATTACCGGTTAGGTTTTTTAAAAACTAATCCTCTTACTTTTATAAGAATATCCTTCCGTAGATTTCAAGTGGGTATTTTGGACTATTTGACAATTATGGTTATTTAATTTATAGGTAAATTTAGACAAGTACATTAATTCGTGGATCAAAAAGTTAAGTTACTTAAGTACCTTATACCACTTAGCTTATATATTAAAAAAAGTAAGTTAGTAGGATTATCATTTTAATACCTAATTATATTAAATTAGAGAATAAAAGAAAAGAGGAGAACAAGAGCAGTTTAGGGGAATGTAGGTCGGCAATAACACGGAGGCACCCAACTCCTACCAGGTATTACCTCACCTAAGTTCTTGTAATTCGTAAGATTTTAATAGGTTCATGTATGTTGTGGGAAGAAAGAAAAAAAAAACAAAAGGGGTCAAAGTTTCAATGTTAACTTTTTCAATTTCATACTACTGTAGCAATTTTGAGAATTAGTAGTAAAGTGATATGGTTGATTAGGTGGCAATCATTGGACTATGGTTTTTGTGGATTGGGAAAGAATACAATTTTTTAAGTATTAATTAAAAAGAGGCTACACTTTATAGTTTCTTATCATGTAACATTGATTTCGTAGCCAGTTTGGTCCTAGCTTTAATATTAACATTATTATTACTATTATTAATTATCACATTATAAGTGAAGTTTTGATATGTTGAGATAGGTAATTGAATATTAAGTGTATTGTATTATAAGAATATCATTGATCATGTTATTTGGAGGAATTAAGATGGAACCCTAGGCTTAAAATTTTGGGAATTGACTATGGAATTAGTTAGTTTTTGGGTCTAGGCTAGACGTATTGTAATATGAGTATTTTTAGCTTTGAGATCTTATTGTGATAATTATTTGACTAGATCATGGTGCTGCAAATTCTATTCAAAAGGGAAAGGCTTAAGTGTTTGATTGATCATGATTTGACTAAGGCAAGTGGACTTTTAAAACTTTGTAATTCTCGTAGAATTCCCAAATCTTCCTTTCTTCTATGTGTGATGCATGGAATATTTGTAATATCATGAAAATGGGGTGATTAAGTTTAAATGTGAGTAGGTGTGATTTTGTAACACTTGAATTGAAAAATATGGCTATGTGATAAAAACTTCTGTTTTGGGATATATTGTTGAGGTTATATCAAGACTATGGTGTTATAAGTCGTATTAAATTTTGTCATCTCCTCATTATTTTGTGAATATGCCCATTTGTATTGACTTTGTGACAAGAATTATGTGAACTGAGAAAGAAAAAGAATTAAAGAAGATGTACTATTTTGAGGAATGTGTCGCATGCCGTGATGGATACTATATTTCGAGGGTAGTGTCGTACACTGCGATGGATACTATGATTCGAGGGTCGTGTCACACGCTGCGACATATGCATGGACTAAGAGTCCCCATAGGTCTCGAAATGAGAGACAATGGGTATGTATCACTAGGACAGACATGTATCATTATGTCTAACATCATTATATAAGCATTGTACCTCATCCTTGCATGTTGTTGTGTAGCATGATGTTCTTTCTATGATTGATTGCGTTATCACTTGTGAGTTGTGAGTTGTGACTTGTGATTTGGAATTGGAGTATACTGAAAACTTACTTCTACTGTGTATTATATCTTTCTAGGCTGGCTGATTTTCTATGCAGGTTGTCATTGTGGAGGTAGGATAGAATGAAAGGAGTTTGTGTATTCTATTTGACTTACTTTGTTTAGTTCATTTACTTGTTGGGTACTAGTGTTGCTTTTGGTACTCACCCCTTGTTTGTGTTGCTTTTGGAACTCACCCCTTGGTTCACGATCCAGTAAAGCAGCCACCATTGGGTACTAGAGTTGAGAATGATCTTGCACTAGCTATTAAGGTTTGGGGTGCACCATCAGCTACATTAACTGAGAATGAGCAGGGCTGCTATGAGAGGTTTAGGAAGATGAACCCACCTCAATTTCAAGGTGGGAAGACAGAGGATGGTCATGAGTTTCTTACTACTTTTAGAGAGATGTTGGATACTATTGGCTTTGCTGGGTCATACGGGGTTTGATATGTTACTCTTCAGCTTCATGGGCCAGCTAGAGAATATGCTAGAGGACATCTTAAGGATCCTTACCAGTGGGATCTCCCATAGTGTCTTGGGAGATGTTCTCTGGTGCTTTCTATGATTGATTTATCCCTTGGAGCATAAGGGAGGAGAGCCGCTTGAGGTTCAAGAGTCTGAGGCGGGACGTCTTATCAGTCACTAAGGATGAAACCCATTTTTATCAGTTATTTAGACATGTTGCAATCATTATTCTAGATGAGACAGAGAAAATTCATAAGTTAGTAAGAGGATTGAGCTATTCTATTCAACAGACAGTGTTCAGAGTATCTAGAAATGAAGCCTCTTTCCAGTCTATTGTGAATGCTGCTAAGGAGGTAGAGTTGATGGAGAGAGAAGAGCTTGGGGACCCTAAGAGAGCCCGTGCATCCGGTTAGTTTTTTGGTACCTCATCTGGAGGCAGAGGGCTCTATAGAGGAGGTGGCTCATCCCAGCATCGAGGACCAGTTCATGCATCATTACCTACTTCTGAGGGTGGTCAGATACATCGTGGGTCTACAGGGCCAGACAGCTATAGTAATTCATCATGATCAACACATCAGTCTCAAAGTCAGAGATTTTATTATGGTTGTGGAGATCCTGATCACATGATATGATAGTGTCCCTTAATAGAGGGATAAGGTAGGCCCCATCATATTTCTTCAGTTCAGATTAGAGCACCGGCACCACCACCATACAGAGGGCAAGGTAGAGATTAGACAGATAAAGGTGGTCGCACTTCAAGTAGAGGAGCGAGTGGTGTCATACTTCCACAAAGTGGGGGTAGAGGCATTCCTCAGATAGGAGAAAGTAGAGGACCATATTATTATGCATTTCTAGGGAGACCCAAGCTTCTGATGTAGTCATCATAGGTATTATCTCGGTTTGTCATCGATCTGCATCTGTATTGTTTGATCCTGGATCTAACTACTTATATGTGTCCTCCTACTTTTCATCTGTATTCAATTTGCTATGTGATCATATGCCTATACCCATTCATGTTTCTACACCGGTACGTGAGCCTTTAGTAGTAGATCAAGTGTATTGATCTTATCTTTTTTCTCTGGTTGGATATGATACTTGGGTAGATATGATTATTCTAGACATAGTAGATTTTGATGTTATCTTAGGGATGGATTGGATTTTCCCATATCATGTTATTCTTGATTGTTATGCAAAGACTGTGACCTTAGCCATGCCCGAAGTACCAAAGATTGAGTGGAAGGGTGATAGTGGTTCTTATCCAAGCAAAGTCATCTGTTACATCTATGCTCAGAAATTGTTTGATAGGGGGTGCTTATCTTACCTGGCTTTCATTCAGGATACTAATGTTGATCCACCTTCTATAGAGTATTCCTGTGATTCAAGAGTTTGTCAATGTGTTTACTACTGACCTTCCAGGTGTTCCTCTCTATAGGGATATTGACTTTCCTATTGATCTAAAGCTGGGCACGAAGCCTATCTCTATCCCTCCATATCGAATGGCTCCAGCTGAGTTGGAGGAATTAAAGGAGCAATTTCAAGATTTGCTTACCAAAGGGTTTATTTGTCCTAGTGTCTTGTTTGTGAAAAAGAAAGATAGGTCCATGAGGATGTGTATTGATTACAGAAACTGAACAAAATGACTGTCAAGAACAAATATCTTCTTCCTCATATCGATGATGTTTGATTAGCTTTAGGGAGTAGCGTTGTTCTCTAAGACTGACTTTAGGTCTGGTTATTATCAGTTGAGGATTAGAGCATCAGATATCCCTAAAACAGCTTTTCAAACTCATTATGGCCACTATGAGTTTTGGTAATGTCTTTTGAGTTGACTAATGCCCCTACTGCATTCATAGAGTTGATGAACAGGGTGTTCCATTCGTACTTAAATTATTTTGTGATAGTATTCATAGGTGATATTTTGGTATATTCCAAGACTAAGGCTGATCATATTCACCATTTAAGACTAGTACTACAGAGGTTGAGAGAGGAAAAGTTATATGCAAAATTCTCCAAGTGTGAGTTCTGACTTGATTCAATGGTATTCTTAGGGCATGTGGTGTCCAAGGAAGGGATTAGAGTAGATCCGGCTAAGATTGAGGCAGTTAGAGGTTGGACGTGGCCTATTTCAGCTATCGAGTTTCACAATTTTGTTAGGTTAGCTGGGTATTATTGATGGTTTATTTAGGATTTTTCTTCTATTGCAGCCCCATTGACAAGATTGACTCAGAAGAATGTAGCCTTCCATTAGTCTGATGAGTGTGAGGCGAGCTTCCAAAAACCCAATTCTTTGCTGACTTCAGTTCGTATTCTGACACTACCCAAGATAAGTGTGGACTTTACAGTATATTGTGATGCGTTAGGAGTGGGTTTAGGTAGTGTAATGATGCAAAAGGATAAAGTGATTGCTTATGCTTTTAGACAATTAAAGGTTCATGAAAAGAATTATCCTAGCCATGACTTAGAGCTAGCAGTTGTGGTTTTTGAGCTTAAGGTGTAGTGTCATTACTTATATAATGTACATTGTGAGGTCTTCACTGATCATAGAAGTCTTAAGTATATATTCAATCAAAGGGATCTGAACTTGAAGCAGCGTAGGTGGATGGAGTTGCTAAAGGACTATGATTTGACCATATTATATCATCTGGGGAAGGCTAATGTTGTGGCTGATGCCTTGAGTAAAAAGACTTCTAGCATGGCCAGTCTAGCTTCCATTCGAGTTAAGGAGCGACCTTTGGCCAGAGATGTTCAACATCTAGCTAATGGCCTAGTCAGGTTAAAGCTTTTTGATGAGGGTGGTGTACTCGCTTTCTTTAAGGCTCGTTCTTCTTTGATGGACCAGATTTGAGAGTGCCAGTTTGAGGATGAAAAGTTGTGTCTCATTAGGGACAAAGTGTCTAGAGGAAAGGCTAAGGAAGTGGTGATTGATACTAACGGTGTTCTGAGGATTGTAGGTTGAGTTTGTGTACCTAAAGTGGGTGACTTGATTAGATTGATTCTTGAGGAGGCTCACTGTACTTGTTATTCCATTTATCCAAGAGCAGCGAAGATGTATCATGACCTGAATCAGTACTATTGGTGGTGTGGTATGAAGAAGGATATTTTAGAGTTTGTGGCTAAGTGTTTGACTTGTCAGTAGGTTAAGTATGAGCACCAGCGGCCTGGAGGTGAGTTCCAAAGGATGCCCAATCCTACATAGAAGTGGGAGCAGATCACTATGAATTTTGTGGTGGTTCTGCCCACTACCGTGGGTGGTTATGACTCTATATGGGTAGTCATAGATTGATTGACTAAGTCTGTCTATTTCATTCTTGCCAAGGTTAAGTATTCAACGGAGAAGTTGATTGAGCTTTACATTAGTCAGATAGTTCGACTACATAGTATGTCTATTTCTATCATTTCTGACCGGAGTTCTCTCTTCACTTTACATTTTTGGATGGCCTTGTAGCGTGGTCTAGGTACTCAGTTGGATATGAGTTCAGCCTTTCACCCTCAGACAGATGGGCAGTCTGAGAAGACTATTCAAGTGTTGGGAGACATGCTTCGAGCATATGTGATCGATTTTGGTTCCCGTTCGGACCAACACTTACCCTTAGTAGAGTTTTCCTATAATAATAGTTATCACTCTAGTATTCAGAAGGCACCATTTGAGGCTTTGTATCGTAGATGATGTAGATCTCCAACTGGTTGGTTTGATTCCGTTGAGATGGACACATTAGATGCAGACTTTCGTAGAGATGCCCTAGAGAAGGTCCATATGATTTAGGGTAGATTGCTGACAGCCCAAAGTCTACAAAAGAGTTATGCAGATAGAAGAGTCTGAGAATTAGAGCTTATGGAGAGCAATCACGTTTGGCGCAGAGTATCACCCATGAAGGATGTGATGCGATTTGGGAAGAAAGACAAACTTAGTGCTCGATTCATTAGCCCATTTGAAATTTTGGAGAGTGTTGGAGAGGTGGTCGATAGACTTGCCTTACCACCTAGCTTATCATCTGTACATCTTGTGTTTCATGTCTCCATGCTCCAAAAGTATATGCCCGATGAGTCTCATATACTTTTATTTGATTCGATGGAATTGGGTCCAGACTTATCATTTTAGGAGGAGCCTATAGCTATTGTGGATAGACAGGTTCGAAAGCTTAGAAACAAAGAGATGGCTTCCGTGAAGGTGCAATAGAAGAATCGTCTAGTTAGAGAGGCGACTTGGGAGATAGAGTCTAAGATGCGTGCTAAATATCCTCATCTTTTTTAAGCTTCAGGTACTTTCTTCTACCTTATGTTCGAGGATATGATTTTTAGTGGTGGATAATATAATGATCCATTAGGTTATTTTGAAACTAATCCTCTTACTTTTATAAAAATATCCTCCCGTAGATTTTAAGTGGGTATTTTGGACAATTTGATAACTATGGCTATTAAATTTATGGGTAAATTTACACAAGTAGATTAACTCGTGGACCAAGAAGTTAAGTTACTTAAGTACCCTATACCACTTAGCTTATATATTAAAAAAAGTAAGTTAGTAAGATTATCATTTTTAATACCTAATTATATTAAATTAGAGAATAAAAGAAAAGAGGAGAATAAGAGCAATTTAGAGGAACGTAGGTCGGCGATAACACGGAGGCGCCCAACTCCTACCAGGTATTACCTCGCCTAGGTTTTGGTAATTCGTGAGATTTTCATAGGTTCATGTATGTTGTGGGAAGAAAGAAAAAAAACAAAAAAGATCAAAGTTTCAATGTTAACTTTTTCAATTTCATACTACTGTAGCAATTTTGAGAATTAGTAGTAAAGTGATATGGTTGATTAGGTGGCAATCATTGGACTATGATTTTTGTGGACTGGGTGAAATAAGAATACAATTTTTGAAGTATTAAATAAAAAGAGGCTACACTTTACAGTTTCTTATCGTGCGACATTGATTTCGTAGCCAGTTTGGTCCTAGCTTTAATATTAACATTATTATTACTATTATTAATTATCACGTTATAAGTCAAGTTTTGATATGTTGAGATAGATAATTGAATATTAAGTATATTGTATAATAGAAATATCATTGATTATGTTATTTGGAGGAATTAAGATGGAACCCTAGGCTTGAATTTTAGGAATTGACTATGGAATTAGTTAGTTTTTGGATCTAGGCTAGACGTATTGTAATATGAGTATTTTTAGCTTTGAAACATTATTGTGATTATTATTTATCTAGATCATTGTGCTACGGATTCTATTCAAAAGGGAAAGGCTCAAGTGTTTGATTGATCGTGATTCGATTAAGGCAAGTGGACTTTCAAAACTTTGTAATTCTCGTAGAAATCCCAAATCTTCCTTTCTTCTATGTGTGATGCATGGAATATTTGTAATATCATGAGAATAGGGTGATTAAGTTTAAATGTGAGTAGGTGTGGTGTTGTAACACTTGAATTGAAAAATGTGGCTAAGTGATAAAAATTTTTGTTTTGGGATATATTATTGAGGTTGTATCAAGACTATGGTTTTATGAGTTGTATTAAATTTTATCATGTCCTCATTATTGTGTGAATATGCCTATCTGCATTGACTTTGTGACAAGTGTTATATGAACTGAAAAAGAAAAAAAGAATTAAAAAAGATGTACTATTTCGAGGGACATCTCGCACGTCGCGACGGATATTATATTTTGAGGGTAGTGTTGCACGCTGAGATGGATACTATGATTCGAAGGTCGTGTCGCATGTTGTGATAGATGCATGGACTAAGAGTCCCCTATAAGTCCCGTACTGAGATACTCCGGATGTGTATCACTAGGACAAACATGCATCATTATGTCTGACATCATTATATAAGCATTGCATCTCATCCTTGCATATTCTTGTGTAGCATGATATTCTTATATGATTGATTGAGTTATCACTTATGAGTTGTGAGTTGTGAGTTGTGACTTGTGATTTGAAATTGGGGTATACTGAACACTTACTTCTACTGCATATTATATCTTGCTGGACTGGCTGATTTTCTATATAGGTTGTAGTTGTGGAGGTAGGTTGGAATAAAAGGAGTTTGTGTATTCTATTGGACTTAGTTTGTTTAGTTTATTTACTTGTTGGGTACTGTGTTGCTTTTGGTACTCACCCCTTGCTTCTACACTTGTGTAGGTTTTGAGCCCAGGCAGTGAGTAGTGTTTTTCTTGATCATCCGAGGCTTCCCTGGAGCTTAGAGAGGTAGCTGTTGTGATCTGGCTGACTCTCTTGTTCCTATTTTTGTAATATTTTGTTCTATTCGAGAAGAAAGATATTTTAGACTTGTGTTTTCTTGATTTTCTGTATGCTAGTGGCTTGTACACGTGACAACCTGATTTTGGGGATTTGTAATTAAGTTGACTTGTTATCCGCAATTAAACTTTTATTTTTATTATAATTCTAAAATCTTAAAGTTATAGTTTGGGTTGTAGGCTGACTTGTCTTGGTGGGGGTAAGAAGAGTGCCATCACACCCATTTTTGGGTCGTGACAATTTAGGTTCTAAAAATGTGCAGTTAGATTTTTTGCCCTTTCAAATTAGATTTATTTTGTACACTTTTTCCTAAATTGAATATGTATTAGTTCAAATAAACATTGTAGATTAGTTATTTAATTACAACAAAAATAGATTAAATTATAGTCCAATTTTGTTGGGTTAGTTTGTTAAATTGGGCCAAAAATAATGAGTTTTCAAAATGTCATCTTATACTAGAAATTCAATTCGGTATCCGTGTCACATAACGTGGCATGCCAAGTCAAATAGAGGAATCAGTGTAGAATCATTCCACATACAAGAATGACTCAATACGTCTAGTCAAATCAAAGACGAGTGAAGTTGTATCACGTATTGTAACAACCTGTGCAATTGTTTTTTTTTAATTGCATTGTGCTCCATTAGGAGCTAATGGTGTATCATTACAGTTATAATATATGAGTGATTTGTGGCCACACCCTCTTCCATTAACATTGGAGTAAGTGGCAATGCCACTAAAAGAAATTTTGTTTAATAATTCCTTGGAGCCGTGGGAAACTCTATATAAGGCAGAAGCATTCTGCCTCAAACGCACACCTTAAGAAAGAAAGAGAATCTAGATAGAGAGAGTAGTG